>JAVTVY010038617.1:0-16933 GCA_036873755.1 Hanleya hanleyi | reverse complement strand
TAACTCAATCCCCCCTATCACCCCTACTCTAATAACTCAATCCCCTATCACCCCTACTCTAATAACTCAATCCACCTATCACCCCTACTCTAATAACTCAATCCCCCTATCACCCCTACTCTAATAACTCAATCCACCTATCACCCCTACTCTAATAACTCAATCCCCCTATCACCCCTACTCTAATAACTCAATCCCCCTATCACCCCTACTCTAATAACTCAATCCCCCTATCACCCCTACTCTAATAACTCAATCACAAGAAGTGCATCCAAAAATAATGATCACATTAATTAGAATGGGAAGTAGATGAACCGATACAAAAACAAGACCTAAGTTTCTCTCACTTTCAACATGAAGTTAAGGTCTATCAAGTTAAATCAAGGGCTTTAAGGTAGTGCCAATCACCCTGTAACCCTCTTCATCAGGATAGACCACATGATATATCACCTCCTACATTTACGAGAAATTATAAAGGAATAATATTGACTCACCGCTCACCATTTAACTTGTGATAAATCATTGATTATACACATGACTTACCCTGACATTAACTCTACCCTCTGTTTTCTCCATCTCCCCCAAGAGAGCTGAAATAAGGGAGGATTTCCCTGCCCCCACCTGACCCACAACAGCCAATAGTTCTCCATCTTTAACTTCCAGGTTTACCCTACAGAAACAAAATATCAAATAGGAACGGTGCCAGAACTTTTTTTTCTCTCTAGAAATTTTCTATTTCTAAATATCTTATCATTGCTGCCAATATGGGACATACCTTGATCTTTTAACCCTCATTCAGGCTTGTTCCCACTATACACCTCATTAAAAGTTAAGTATCCATTCTTTATTGTGTATTGCTAAAGATGACAAGAAAGTTCTCGAGACTATATCTTAAAAAGCTTGAAATTGCTTAACAAACTTTTTTTTATTTAGATTAACAAACACACATAAGCCACAGAAAAAATATGACCATATCCCCCCCCTCCCACTCTACCCCACCCTCTCCTCATGTGACATTCACTTACTTCCTGAGAGTGGGTTTTTCTTCAGTATCCCAGCAGAATTGGCCTCTTTCTATGCTGATAGGGTTGGCTATAAAAAGAGCAATGGAAAATACACATGCAAGAGTCATTCTGTAAAAGAAGGTAATGTCACCAGCAGTGATGTCTCTTCACTCAGCAGAATTGTAGGAAGAAGTCAGAAGGGATAACACAGGGAAATATATGTAATATGGAAACTTTGATTTTGTCTTGTCATACTCTAACCAGATTTTTACATGTTGGAGTCAAGACACAATATAGATTCATCAAATGGGGCGAAAGGGGATAGGGGAATGTCTTTGAAATTTTTATACAAAATTAATTTACAGATAGAATTTGTTTTCTTCAAAGAAAATCAACATTAACCTAATTAAGGCCCACAATTCCTATTGTTCCTACAATATAAAAATCTTTTATTAGGACAGGAACATCAGCATTGGGACATAGTGATCTGATGGTCATACATGTACCCGAGTTAGGGTAGTGTTCTATGTGACATACTGTGGTCATACATGTACCTGAGTTAGGGTGGTGTTCTATGTGACATACTGTGGTCATACATGTACCTGAGTTAGGGTGGTGTTCTATGTGACATACATATACTAGAGTTAGGGTAGTGTTCTATGTGACATACTGTGGTCATACATGTACCTGAGTTAGGGTAGTGTTCTATGTGACATACATGCACCTGAGTTAGGGTAGTGTTCTATGTGACATACTGTGGTCATACATGTACTTGAGTTAGGGTGGTGTTCTATGTGACATACTGTGGTCATACATGTACCTGAGTTAGGGTGGTGTTCTATGTGACATACATATACCAGAGTTAGGGTAGTGTTCTATGCGACATCCTGTGGTCATACATATACCTGAGTTAGGGTGGTGTTCTATGTGACATACTGTGGCCATACATGTACCTGAGTTAGGGTAGTGTTCTATGTGACATACTGTGGACATACATGCACTTGAGTTAGGATTTGTGTTCTATGTGCCCATGGTAACTGACTGTGGTCATACATGTACCTGAGTTACCCAGATGTTCTATGTGACATACATATACCAGAGTTAGGGTGGTGTTCTATGTGACATACTGTGGTCATACATGTACTTGAGTTAGGATTTGTGTTCTATGTGACCAAGGTAACTGACTGTGGTCATACATGTACCTGAGTTACCCAGGTGTTCTATGTGACATACATATACCAGAGTTAGGGTGGTGTTCTATGTGACATACTTTGGTCATACATGTACTCGAGTTAGGATTTGTGTTCTATGTGACCATGGTAACTGACTGTGGTCATGCATGTACCTGAGTTACCCAGGTGTTCTATGTGACATACTGTGGTCATACATGTACCTGAGTTAGGGTGGTGTTCTATGTGACATACTGTGGTCATACATGTACCTGAGTTAGGGTGGTGTTCTATGTGACATACTGTGGTGATACATGTACCTGAGTTAGGATGGTGTTCTATGTGACATACATGTACCTGAGTTAGGGTGGTGTTCTATGTGACATACTGTGGTCATACATGTACCTGAGTTAGGGTGGTGTTCTATGTGACATACTGTGGTCATACATGTACCTGAGTTAGGGTGGTGTTCTATGTGACATACTGTGGTGATACATGTACCTGAGTTAGGATGGTGTTCTATGTGACATACATGTACCTGAGTTAGGGTGGTGTTCTATGTGACATACTGTGGTCATACATGTACCTGAGTTAGGGTAGTGTTCTATGTGACATACTGTGGACATACATGCACTTGAGTTAGGATTTGTGTTCTATGTGCCCATGGTAACTGACTGTGGTCATACATGTACCTGAGTTACCCAGATGTTCTATGTGACATACATATACCAGAGTTAGGGTGGTGTTCTATGTGACATACTGTGGTCATACATGTACTTGAGTTAGGATTTGTGTTCTATGTGACCAAGGTAACTGACTGTGGTCATACATGTACCTGAGTTACCCAGGTGTTCTATGTGACATACATATACCAGAGTTAGGGTGGTGTTCTATGTGACATACTTTGGTCATACATGTACTCGAGTTAGGATTTGTGTTCTATGTGACCATGGTAACTGACTGTGGTCATGCATGTACCTGAGTTACCCAGGTGTTCTATGTGACATACTGTGGTCATACATGTACCTGAGTTAGGGTGGTGTTCTATGTGACATACTGTGGTCATACATGTACCTGAGTTAGGGTGGTGTTCTATGTGACATACTGTGGTGATACATGTACCTGAGTTAGGATGGTGTTCTATGTGACATACATGTACCTGAGTTAGGGTGGTGTTCTATGTGACATACTGTGGTCATACATGTACCTGAGTTAGGGTGGTGTTCTATGTGACATACATATACCAGAGTTAGGGTGGTGTTCTATGTGACATACTGTGGTCATACATGTACCGGAGTTAGGGTGGTGTTCTATGTGACATACTGTGGTCATACATGTACCTGAGTTAGGGTGGTGTTCTATGTGACATACATGTACCTGAGTTAGGATGGTGTTCTATGTGACATACTGTGGTCATACATGTACCTGAGTTAGGGTGGTGTTCTATGTGACATACTGTGGTGATACATGTACCTGAGTTAGGGTGGTGTTCTATGTGACATACATATACCTGAGTTAGGGTGGTGTTCTATGTGACATACTGTGGTCATACATGTACCTGAGTTAGGGTGGTGTTCTATGTGACATACATGTACCTGAGTTAGGGTGGTGTTCTATGTGATATACTGTGGTCATACATGTACCGGAGTTAGGGTGGTGTTCTATGTGACATACTGTGGTCATACATGTACCCTGTAGTTAGGGTGGTGTTCTATGTGACTGTGGTCATACATGTACCTGAGTTAGGTGGTGTTCTATGTGACATACTGTGGTCACTGTGGTCATACATGTACCTGAGTTAGGGTGGTGTTCTATGTGACATACATGTACCTGAGTTAGGGTGGTGTTCTATGTGATATACTGTGGTCATACATGTACCGGAGTTAGGGTGGTGTTCTATGTGACATACTGTGGTCATACATGTACCTGAGTGAGGGTGGTGTTCTCTATGACATACTGTGGTCATACATGTACCTGCGTTAGGGTGGTGTTCTATGTGACATACTGTGGTCATACATGTACCTGAGTTAGGGTGGTGTTCTATGTGACATACTGTGGTCATACACGTACCTGAGTTAGGATTTGTGTTCTATGTCACCATGGTAACTGACTGTGGTCATACATGTACCTGAGTTACCCAGGTGTTCTATGTGACATACTGTGGTCATACATGTACCTGAGTTACCCAGGTGTTCTATGTGACGTACTGTGGTCATACATGTACCTGAGTTAGGGTGGTGTTCTATGTGACATAGTGTGGTCATACATGTACCTGAGTTAGGGTGGTGTTCTATGTGACATACTGTGGTCATACACGTACCTGAGTTAGGATTTGTGTTCTATGTCACCATGGTAACTGACTGTGGTCATACATGTACCTGAGTTACCCAGGTGTTCTATGTGACGTACTGTGGTCATACATGTACCTGAGTTAGGGTGGTGTTCTATGTGACATACTGTGGTCATACATGTACCTGAGTTACCCAGGTGTTCTATGTGACATTCTGTGGTCATACATGTACCTGAGTTAGGGTGGTGTTCTATGTGACATACTGTGGTCATACATGTACCTGAGTTAGGATTTATGTTCTATGTCACCATGGTAACTGACTGTGGTCATACACTTACCTGAGTTAGGGTTATGCTGAACATTGTCAGGATTCAAGTCACCATTCTGGAGAAATCTACCTATACGGCGTATTGAAACTTCAGCCTGTAAAGTAAACAAAAACAACAATCAATAATCTCTATAGGCACATATCAATTAAAACGATGACACATACATGTAAACAGACATATGGGCAACTTGATATCTGTGTAATTTTAGGGGTTGCGTGAAACATTTTAGCACAATACATTCTGTTTGCAAAAAGACTTTTCTCAGGGAAGTTAAAGAAGTGTTATCTATTCTCTCCATGTTAAGTTGAGTTCGTTCAACTATAGAGTCCATGCACTGCAACAATGTCACTTGAATCCAGCTAGAAACTTCATGCAAATGGATTCCGGAAGGTGGGCGCACCTTGTGCTACTGACATTATTTTGCATTAACGTTAAAAAAGATGGCGTAATTTTACTTGAGGAGCATAACCTGATTGAGCATTTGCCCAATTTGTCCAGGCCTACACATGTTAAAATACACAGGTTAGAAATGATCCATTAGTCAGGTAACTGATCTGGTTCACAAAGGATATAACATGGCCTCCTCTGGTTCACAAAGGAGATAACATGGCCTCATCTGGTTCACAAAGGAGATAACATGGCCTCATCTGGTCCACAAAGGAGATAACATGGCCTCATCTGGTCCACAGAGGAGATAACATGGCCTCATCTGGTCCACAAAGGAGATAGCATGGCCTCATCTGGTCCACAAAGGAGATAACATGGACTCATCTGGTTCACAAAGGAGATAACATGGCCTCATCTGGTCCACAAAGGAGATAACATGGACTCATCTGGCCCACAAACATGACAAAGGAGATAACATGACCTCATCTGGTCCACAAAGGAGATAACATGGCCTCATCTGGTCCACAAAGGAGATAACATGGACTCATCTGGGCCACAAAGGAGATAACATGGACTCATCTGGTCCACAAAGGGGATAACATGACCTCATCTGGTTCACAAAAGGGATAACATGACCTAATCTGGTTCACAAAGGAGATAACATGGCCTCATCTGATCCACAAAGGGGATGGCTTGGTCTCATCTGGTCCACAAAGGGATAACATGGCCTCATCTGGTCCATAAAGGGGATAACATGGCCTCATCTGGTTCACAAAGGGATAACATGACCTCGGATAACATGGCCTCATCTGGTCCACAAAGGGGATAACATGACCTCATCTGGTCCATGAAGAGGATAACAAGGCTTCATGTGGTTCAAAAAGGAGTAACTTAACCACATCTGGTCTACAAAGGAGATAACATATGGCCCAAAAATGGAGTTACATAACTTAATCTGGTCTACAAAGGAGCTATGACCTCATCTGTTGCAAATAGGAGAAAAGATGGTATCATCTTGACTACAAGGGAGATAACATGGCCTTATCTGGGCCACAAAGGAGACAACACAGGCTCTTTTGGTCCATTGAGGGGATAACAGAAGCTCATTCGGACCTCATCTGATCCACAAAAGGGACAACATTTTGTCATCTGGTCCACAAATCGGATAACAAATAGTCAGCTCCTCCACAAAAAAAGACAGCATCATCCAGTCAACAAAGGGATAACAGGTCACCATCTGCTCCACAAAGGAAATAATATGGCCTCATCAGGACAGCAACCGGGATAAAACATCGTCATCTGGACCACAATGCGAATAACATGTCATCTTGACCGCAGTGAGGATAACATGTCATCTGGTCCACAAAGAGAATAACATGTCATCACCAATTCACAAAGGGAAAAACATTGTAAATAACTCAGTTTGTCAGGCTAGAAGTGATGACAGTAAGTTTAGAGACAAGGTTTACCTGGAGCTGTATGTATAAGGGCAGAAATGATGTCACAAACAGTTAGAGACAAGGTTTACCTGGAGCTGTATGAATAAGGACAAAAGTTGTCACAAACAGTTAGTTAGAGACTAGTTAGAGACAAGTTTTACCTGGAGCTGTATGAATAAGGACAGAAATCATGTCACAAACAGTTAGAGACAAGGTTTACCTGGAGCTGTATGAATAATGATAAAAGTTGTCACAAACAGTTAGTTAGAGACAAGTTTTACCTGGAGCTGTATGAATAAGGACAGAAGTTGTCACAAACAGTTAGAGACAAGGTTTACCTGGGGCTGTATTAACAAGGACAGAAATGATGTCACAAACAGTTTGTTAGAGACCAGGTTTACCTGAAGCTGTATGAATAAGGACAGAAATGATGTCACAAACAGTTATAGACAAGGTTTACCTGGGGCTGTATTAACAAGGACAGAAATGATGTCACAAACAGTTAGAGACAAGGTTTACCTGGAGCTGTATGAATAAGGACAGAAATGATGTCACAAACAGTTTGGTAGAGACAAGGTTTACCTGGAGCTGTATGAATAAGGACAGAAATGATGTCACAAACAGTTAGAGACAAGGTTTACCTGGGGCTGTATGAATAAGGACAGAAATGATGTCATAAACAGTTAGAGACAAGGTTTACCTAGAGCTTGATGAATAAGGACAGAAATGATGTTACAAACAGTTAGAGACAAGGTTTACCTGGAGCTGTATGAATAAGGACAGAAATGATGTCACAAACAGTTAGAGACAAGGTTTACCTGGGGCTGTATTAACAAGGACAGAAATGATGTCACAAACAGTTAGAGACAAGGTTTACCTGGAGCTGTATGAATAAAGACAAAAGTTGTCACAAACAGTTAGTTAGAGACAAGTTTTACCTAGAGCTGTATG
This sequence comes from Hanleya hanleyi, assembly GCA_036873755.1. Lineage (NCBI taxonomy): Eukaryota > Metazoa > Mollusca > Polyplacophora > Lepidopleurida > Hanleyidae > Hanleya > Hanleya hanleyi. Next base: position 9,364 of record JAVTVY010038617.1, on the reverse strand, counting down.
AATAAGGACAGAAATGATGTCACAAACAGTTAGAGACAAGGTTTACCTGGAGCTGTATGAATAAGGACAGAAGTTATGTCACAAACAGTTTGTTAGATACAAGGTTTCCTGGAGATTTATTAATGATGTGAAAGCCAGACGGAGTGTGTGTATACATTATTAGTAAATGACAGGTTATCATGTTATATTACAGGGGTCTCACCTGTTTATACCGTGAGACTGTGATTATACCTGTACAAGCAGTGACGACAAGCCTTAGTGAGGGAGATTATCACCCGTGTGAGAGGGAGGGTATACATTTACCATAAGTCGGGGAGAGACACAGACCTTACCTGGACTATATAAGAGATTATCATAGGCAGCATATTGATAGGAAAGCGGAGAATATTGAATAGAGACACAGCCACAAAGGCTTCAGTCGCACGAAGTTGATGGTCCGGAGATGTTAAGACGTACGTGGTGAATGTGGCTATTGTCACCTGAGAAGGAAAACAATTACATAATTAATGATTTAGCAAAAATATCAGTTAATCGTTAGGCCTTAGAACACGTGAATCTCACCTGTACTATATATGAGATGATCATCGGTAACAAGTTGATGGGGAAACGTAGAATGTTGAAGAGTGAGAGTGCCACAAAGGCTTTCTCGGCATCCAGATAGTGGTCCTCAGAAGCCAGCACATAGGTCGTGAAGGTTGCCAAGGTCACCTGGTAACAGAGCAGATCTTAACATGGCAAGTCCAGCCGTGCATTTAAGCTGGAAAGACGTGAACTTTTATTTGTAGGATGAAACGTAATTTAACAGACCTACCATTAAATCTCTTGAAAATTCAATCAGAAAATATTATAATGACCTGATGTTCACATAACAAAAACTTGCAAAAAAAATATATGCAATCTTGCTATTTCTCCATTGCTATTTCTTCATTGTCTACCCGCTGCTACTCAAGGTGAGTGAGTAGTAGGGTTTAACGTTGTTTTCAACCTTGTTTCAGTCATATCACTACAGTGCCTACATGTGCCAGAACACGAGAGTGCTCAAAGTTTCTATTACCCTGAACACGGATCAGCCCAGCCAGTACAGCACCCAGTCACCCATCCAAGAATTGACCGAGCTTAACTTCGGTGATCTGACAAGAACCGGTGCGTCCAACGCTACATTACAGGACATTTTGTCTTTAAGCTGCCAGCACCATAAAGCAGAACTTTGAATACCAGATTGCTGTCAGCCAATGAAAGGCAGGCGAACAAAAGGTTTCTGGCTGTGGTTGTTGATATGATATATTCAATGGTTCACCAATCCAGGTTTGTATGTCAGAGGATAATGGGCTTCCAGCACTATGAATGGATGGTAGCCTAAGACTTTTGCCTAGTGGGCTCATGGAGCAAACACACCTGATTCTTTATGTATTTGAAAAGAAGGGTTTAGAAAATCATCCTAGCGAGTTTGGAGAAATGAAACCTGTAACTTCTCATAGAGATAGAATTATAGTACAGTGGAATAGAGGGTGTTGGAGAAATAGCAGGGTAGTCATCCCACTGGTAATACAGGTATAATTAACAAGCCTGAAAATAAATGTAGACCAAATAAAACTAGAGCATAGTCTGAGGGATGCACACATTTGATCAAAATGATCAGTAAGGTTGCTTACAAGATACCCCCCGTAAGGGCATAGATACATGGGGGTGGTTAACGTTTCACGAGTAAGCTGAATGGGATTGTGGCGGTGGAAATCATCAGTAAGCATGCTTACAAGATACCCCCGGATGCACATTTGATAGAAATTGACGAGTATTTGTAGAGGAATATAAGTATACATGTTATGGGTGGCGGCACGGTATGTAACTAGTTGACAATGAGACCTCGCTTGGTTGGAGTGCGGTTAACGGATTGTCTATGCATGTGTCGTGATGATACTCAGAGGAGTTTAATGGATTGTTCAGAAAATTGATGTTAATAATGATTGTTGAGAATGGGGTTATGCAGGCATATAGTGTTTTACCTAACTGTTGTTACCACTAGAACCGGACTTAGGACTTGAAATGGGCTGTTGCAACAGATAGGCGAATTACTGTCATCTGGATAACCACATTGAAGAGGAAAAGGAAGTAAATGGGAAGTGAAATATTAAACTTACTACCTGTAGACACATATGCAACATCCTGAGCTAGGTCTCATGGTATGGCAGCTACATACAAAATTTGAGAAGAATCTAATCAGCCGTTGTCAAGTTAGGCTCCAGAAATGGAATGTTACGGACCAACTGAGGAAATTCTGCCCATAGGTGGCGCCACCTGTAGACGCACATGCGCCAAATGCAATCCCAAGCGAGGTCTTATGGTAAGGTAGCTACATACCAAATCTGAGAGGAATCCAATTAGCTGCTGTCAAGTTATGCTCCGCAAACGAAATGTTACGGACCGACAAGAAAAAGTTTTGACCCTAGGTGGCGCCACCTGTAGATGCACATGTGCCAAACGCAATCCCAAGCGAGGTCTCCTGGTAAGGTAGCTACATACCAAATTTGAGAGGAATCCAAGTAGCGGTTGTCAAGTTATGCTCCGGAAACGAAATGTTACGGACTGACAAGAGAAACTTTTGACCCTAGGTGGCGCCACCTGTAGACGCACATGCGCCAAATGCAATCCCAAGCGAGGTCTCATGGTAAGGTAGCTACATACCAAATTTGAGAGGAATCCAAGTAGCGGTTGTCAAGTTATGCTCCGGAAACGAAATGTTACGGACTGACATGAGAAACTTTTGACCCTAGGTGGCGCCACCTGTAGACGCACATGCGCCAAACGCAATCCCAAGCAAGTTCTCATGGTATGGTAGCTGCATACCAAATTTGAGAGGAATCCGAGTAGCGGTTGTCAAGTTATGCTCCGGAAACGAAATGTTACGGACGGACGGACGTACGGACGGACGGATGGACAGACAGATGTACGGACGGACGGACGGACAAGCTGAAACCAATATACGCCCCCTACACTACATGTCGGGGGGTATAATAAGATCTATTCCCACACTATACTCTTGAGGGGGATATCCCCCTCCGGGTGGAGGGGGCGGGGAGGGGGAAGGGTAATTATTTTCAGGCTTGTACATGTATATTCAAACAATGAAACTCAAGACTCTGAAAACGAGAGGCCATACCATAAAAGGGGCGCATGTCCAGGCGAAGGTACTGAATGCCCCGAGATAGGCTGTTTTCCTCAGGACAGTCAACTCCTGGTTACGGATGGACAGAATCTTCTCTTGAAATGATAACTCCCAGGCATAAAGCTTCAGGACCTGTGAAGCAACGTAAGTTTATACTTGAAAATAGTCTTTATATTCCCAGATAGTATTGTCCCTTCTTCATACATGTATTTCCAGCTAGAATTGTTCCTTCTTCATATTTCCAGCTAGCATTGTTCCTTCTTTATTTTCCAGCTAGAATTGTCCTTTATTCATTTTCCAGCTAGAATTGTGCCTTCGTCATATTGCCAGCTAGAATAGTCCTTCATTTTCCATCTAGAATTGTCCCTTCTTCATATTTCCATCTAGAATTGTCCCTTCAATATATTTCCAGCTAGAATTGTCCTTTCCTCATATTTCCAGCTAAAATAGTCCCCTCTTCATTTTCCAGCTAAAATTGTCCCTTCTCCATAGTTTCAGCTAGAATTTTGCTTTCTGATCTTCATATTTCCAGGGGTTCATAGACGTCACTTTTTACCACCGTTATTCGGCTGTAAAGATTAGTAAAAAACTGAATACTGACAGTAAAAAACTCAGAAGGTTACGTTTTGGACAGAAAATACTCAATATTTTTGACGAAAACTGAATCCACGAATGGTGCAAATCATTTCAATGAGATGAAAACCATCGCCTTGCTTAGTAGGTTTGGGGATTTCCAATTCTGAAAAGAGGTGGCAGGATTTTTTTTTTTTTTTGCTGAAACTCGACGGCGAAAGACGTAAAGTTGAAGTGCGAGTTCAAGATTCCCCATCCTTGACAGCTGCTAGATCTTCTCCGGAGGTCGCCTGGTGATGTAAGGATTTTATAGCGTCTCTTGCAAGCATTGCATGATAATTATCTTTGAATATTTGTGTTAAATTTGTCGCTGTTGTTATTGTTGCTGCAGACACGAGGTCTAACCAAGGGAGGTAACTTTGTTATACCAAATAAGTTGGGGGAAAAAATTTATTTCCTACAAATAATGCCATGGACTTGGAATCGACTTTTTTTTTAGCTCGGTTTATTTTTTTCTACAAATTTCTTATAGTACCAGTGGACTAGATTGGATCCCTTACAAAAAAATCTTATAGGATCCTATAAGATTCTGAAAAATCCTATAAGATTATTCGAAATCTTATAAGATTCTAAAAAATCCTATAAGATTCTGAAAAATCCTATAAGATTCTGAGAAAATCTTATAAGATTCTAAGAAATCCTATAAGATTAAAAAAAATCCTATAAGATTCTGAAAAGTCTTATAAGATTCTAAAAAAATCCTATAAGATTCTAAAAAATCCTACTGGATTTAATAGGATAGAAATATAATAATCCTATTGGATTTAATATGACACTCCATAGGATCAATTGTATTAATGATATTAAGAAGAGTGGAAATTGATCCCGCTCAAGTATTTTAGTGAATTATTTCACACAAATTAAATGCGTTTCACTGAAGTAATTGAATGTAATTTCACTCAAACATTATTTTGCCCACCACTTCAGCGATTTATTGACTTAATAAGCAAAATCCACCCAACTTGATACTGGACTTCATTCAACTTGAGTGGGATCAATTTCCACTCTTCTTGGGAAAAAATAATTTAATGTTTTTAGAGAGTGATGTTTATGCGGTCTTCAGTCAAGACAAATATATCTAAAATGCGTTTTTGCTTAATCAGGACAGATCTGTGAATAACCACAACACAAGTAGTATTTTGGACCCTATATGATCCAGATCTTATAGGATTTGCAATTTTATATGATCATATACGATTCAATATCAGTTCACAACACCCAAGTAATGTTCTCCATATTTGGCTGCTCGCAGTTGGAGAGAGAGATTTTGTACCACAAATCTCCAATCTGCTGCTCATGAGGCATCAAATATCAATTTTGGTAGTTTCATATGAAATTCATCTTAAATTTTAACTAGAATTTAATACAAACTCATGATTAATATTTTCAATAGCTATACTATATTACAATTGAATTGAAGGATTAATTTTATTTTCATATTGTGTGAATATTCTATCGTTATGCTGATATTTGACTGTGAAGTATTTTGAAATGTCACTTAGGAAATGCTAATAAAAATTGACAAAAAACCTAATTGCCATCCATCATAGTTCGATATCCAAACAAATGGAAGGTCACTGAAAACTAAATTTAAATATTCTAACTCAAATCGAATTCACTATTAATCTTCATCTGAAATTTATTAAAATTGGAATAAATCTATGAAGTTTTGAATATTTGATTGTTTGGAATTAAAGTTTTATTTAAAATTGAATTAAGGATGTCCGTAATTAACTCTTCGAATAATGTGTGTTGCTGCATTCATAATTGTGTAATATGAGGAATATAGGTCGGTGTGCATTGTTTAGCTGTTGACACTGTTAAAAAGGGATCTAGGTCATTTGCCCTTCTGGACATTTGCCCTTCGGATATTTGCCCTTCTGACCATTTGCCCTTCAGGTCAATTTGCCCTTCCACCCATTTGCCCACATTACACATGGTATATGGGAGACTGATCTAGTAAACTTCTGACGAATTGATTGATTGAAATTGTAGTTTTAGGTCCGCTACCCATTCGGATTTCGCGGCCCATCAACTCCATGTTTTATTTGAATTTCGCGGTACATTTCTTTGTTTTTAGAATATCTTACATGTCTCCCATATACCATGTGTAATGTGGGCAAATGGGTGGAAGGGCAAATTGACCTGAAGGGCAAATGGTCAGAAGGGCAAATATCCGAAGGGCAAATGTCCGAAGGGCAAATGTCCAGAAGGGCAAATGACTGTACTCCGTTAAAAAGACGGACCCATGCTCCATTTGATAACCTAGAAAACAAAGGGAATAGCCCAGGTTTTGAATCCTATTCACAAAAATATTACATAAATAGTATTTAACTTTTTCCTATATTCTAACTGTTTGGAGACAATCACAATGTCTTTCAAAATTTATCAAATTGGATGAATGTTGCTGCACAAAATTCTCAGCTAGAAGACTTTTAAAGGAAATCCCTGTCGCTTAATCTGACTCAAACTGACAAAAACTGCTGCCAAGAAAAAATCACCAGCAGACATCCCTTAAACCTTGATTGTCATCATTTCATTATGAAATATGTTTTGTTATCATTCAAATCCTTGAAGATTCTCATGAATGAATAAACTTCTGATCAGTTCAAATGGTTTCCCAATCTAAATGGTATTTACAAAATCTCTCCACTTCAAATGGAGGGGAGATAACTCTGCTTGTTCACACTAGGTGGCGCTGCACAGAGACAAGAAAGATTTTTTTGCAGTTATTTTATTAATAGCTGACTGATTTGAGGACAGTAAAAGTCATATTTCCGATTATATATGGCTGATGGAACGGACTCAGATTGATGGTAAGTACCTTTTGCAAATTGTAGGCTAAATTAGCATTCTAAAGTCTCCATTTGTTAAGTCTGGAATATGTTGGACTAGTTTAAAATATATTTTAGTTATATAAGTAACTTTGTCAGGTTTGTATATTACACAGTAAATACAACAACCAAAACATTATACTGCCTTGGAAAGATTTATTTATCTCACCGATTTATGAAAGAAAGGGCTTGTTGGTTGATTTTCTCGTTTTCTCTAATCTCATGGGTAGGATAGTTAGGCATGTACTTTTATTAAGCCCAGTGTAATTAACCTTAGATATAAAATGCTGTCTAACATATATTTCAATAGCTGAACAGACATGTATATTTTGTTAATTAAAATAACCGGTCAACCTCACAAGAATAGACCAGTTTGTCTTAGTGGTCCATTGTGTAAGGGATTAACCATGCTGGGTGACTCTTTGCACAGTTCAATGTGAGAAACCCAGAAGGGGGTGTTTTTACAATCTCATTGTGTCATTTCCTGTACTGGTATACCTTCTACCTTCAATAGTCAAGCCATTTCAGATGTTTACATGACAAAATTGGCATAACATATGAATGAATTGATAACAGCTGATTTGTGATTCTTTCAAGTCCTGGCTTTTATTTCATACTGTCGGTTTCACAGTCTGAGCTTCCTGTCCTGTCAAATTGCATCTCTCCTCACCCCACCATAATGAACAGTTTATCAATGATGTTTTTATTATGACGTTCACAGCTTCACTGTGGACTCTGGCGAAGGAATACAAATACACTTACAACACAGCTTTGCCCAGTTCCGGGTAGGCCTAATGTACCAGTGGTGTGTACTATTCCTGACAACCCGAACTTTGGATGCTTTAATTTGTCGAGCTAAGGGCTGATCTATATGATGCTACAAATTGTGGTTAGTATCGTCCATTAATTGTTCACTCAATATTCAACACTCCATCGTATTCCTCTTACATATCAATATAAACGTAAATTGGTATTGTTGCCTAAACTTTAATACGTGTTGTACCCCATTTATGTACTTTTCAATTGTGATGGTGGGGGGGTTATCATGTACTGTACATTCTTTCATACACATTATCTGAACGAAGTCAAATGTCATTTATTAGAATTTCCAGGTTGTTTGGTTACGCATTGCATTGCATTTTCACATTGCTTATTTCAATATTTAAAGTTAGTACACAATTGATTTGAAAATTGTTGAGTTTATTTTCGAAATAAATCGCGATATGATATGGTAATAATTGTTTTCCCCACAGGAGATCATAGAGCCTACAAAGAAGATGAGCAAGACAGTTTGTGATGCCCGGAAGAATGAGCCAAACAACATCCTCGAGAAGTTAAAAAGCAGCGACAAGGAAACCTTCCAGTGGCACCTGTTTATGACGAGTCAGATGATGCAAGTATAAATTCAACTATCATGACTATTCAGCTAAATCCCTAGGCTATTATCAAATAATTAATTATTTTGACCATTGAGAAGATTTCTCATTAATTGTCTCATCTATATTTACTGGTAAGATTTTAAATTTGTTTTTTTGCAAGTTTGCTAACCATTAAAATGCATATTAAATGACACTGACTTTTAATGGGAAGCAAGCGATCACTTGTAAATAATCATTTAATGTAATTAATCTTAGTAAATAATAATTCAATGAGATTTGATCCTTTGTCAACATGATTCTGCAATTTATGACTATTAACATTCTGACTGAATATTATCAATCCAATTGTCAGTACACATTTTGTATCTTTTATTTCATCCGAGACAGATGACCATGGACCTAATGAGTGCATTGTTCATGAGGAATGAAATGGCCTCCCATGCTTTGACAGGGATGAAACCCAATGTGACAAGAGAGGTAGAGGCTAAGCCTGCAATTGACCAAGAAAATATCAAGCCATCCAAGGTAAAAACTTTTCTTCATAAATATTCCAAACATCTGATAATTAATCCCAAGTTCAATGACCATGTTTTTGATAGCTTATAGTTTGAAATGTTGTGATTGAATATATTGAAATTCAGTGGCTAACTGCAAATTATTTCATTCTCTTACAGACTACTGCCTGAAGAAATTCCCAAGTTCCGTGAAAGTCATTCGGGAAGCAATGAAGTCGAAACTCAATGGCTAGCAGAAATTGTACGGAAAACTGATGGAGAGATTATGATGCCCTCATATGTTCCTCTGTTTATATCTCAAAAGTGCACATGTACATAATAAAGAAATATTTATTATATGTATTTGTTTGTTCTTCTTTCTATGCATTAGTTATTTACCAGATTATCTTTAACATAGCTGTGCTACATCCAAAACAAGCAATGTTTATGCTATTATACATTTTCTGATGTATTTACTATTTTACAGCACAGGGGCATTTTGTATTTCATGGAGTTACTATAAAAGATTACCTATATCACTCATCCAAATATTCCTATAGAAACTTTATATCCTGTAGATTTCTAAGAATCCATTCCATAACTAAATTTTATAGGATCCTATTAAAAAATCCTACAAGATTTTTATCCTATTAAAAAATCCTATAGGATTTCAATCTTATAGGATTTTAATCTTATAGGATCCTGATTTCTAGGATCCTATTAAAAAATCCTATAGGATTTCAATCTTATAGGATTTCAATCTTATAGGTAGGATTTTAATCTTATAGGATCCTATTAAAAAATCTTATAGGATTTTGGGCCAAAATCTTATAGGATCCTATACGATTTTATCTTATAGGA
>JAVTVY010038616.1:0-16472 GCA_036873755.1 Hanleya hanleyi | reverse complement strand
ACGCAGCGAACATCAAGTGCGCCGTACGCTGTACTCAACCCCTGAAGCACATAGTACTTCACCCCGTTACAAACGTCTCATCGGGGAGCCAGCCCTCATTTCTCCTCCCGTGGCCCGCATCCTTTGTTGTTATGGAGCTTGGCAGCCTGCGTACGAGGAACTGGCACGGAGGCCTGGACTCATCTTGGTGGAAGGATTACCCCCATAGGATAACCCAGAAGACACGTTTGTGGTCGTGGATGATCTGATGGCCGAAACGGATTGTCGAATGACCCGGCTTTTTACCAAAGGAAGTCATCATCACCGGCTGAGTATCATCTACATCGTCCAAAATCTCTTTCAGTGAGAACAAAGAGCACAGGAACATCAGTTTGAATGCCCAGTGGAGGGCATTCTTCCTGGGGCAAATTATGCACCTGGCGAAACAGATGTACCCTAAAAACACGGCCTTTGTTCGGAAAGCCCTTGAAGATGCCACCCAGGAGGCCCACGGCTGCCTGCTCATCGACTTGAAACAAGGGACACCGTCGGCACTTCGATTGCGGACCCACATTTTTTCCGGTGAGTTCCAGACGGTGTACACGCCCAAATAAAAGAACAAGAGTGGACTTCAAATCATTCACTTCATCATGTCTGCGCGGATACGGAAGCACGCGCCGGCGCTCCGCATGTTACGCAGCGCGCCACCGGAGGTGGTCCGGGCCCTGGTGCGCGGGGCGGACGCGGGATTGGTACGGTGCTTGTGTGAAGTCGCTCATAATGTGTTAAAAGGGAATGTTCCCCTCAGTCCTCTGCAGAAAGAGAAATTGCAACGGCACAAGACGGGTCTCCGAACGCTGGTGAAGAAGACGAGTTTAAGGAAAAAGAAACAGGTGTTACAGAAAGGTGAATTTCTCGGGGCACTACTCGCTCCATTAGCAGCCTCCATACTGGGGCCGTTAGTAGGGTCCATCTTGGGACGCTAACGTCATGGAACATACGAAAAAATGATGCTGGTCGAATCTCGACTGTTACAAAGTTTGCAATCATCCTACCATGTCCCTGCCACGGTACACCAACTGCAGTCCCTCGATGAAGAGATGAATAGCATACTTCAACGCCGACTGCCCGATCACGAGAAACTTCATGCTCTACCATCAGAGGCTGAACCGGTACAAGACGTTTATGGACCAATATAGGGGTGGTTGTTCAACACAACTACCAACACAACCACCACCACAACCACCCTCGTCCTCCTCACCTCAGCTCGAAGAAGTGTTGGTCAGTGTCCCTAAAGGCATTCAAGACCAAGGCCCGTTTATTATTGGACCGGGTGAAACAGAATCCTGATATGGGTTGGACCGACCAGAGGGAGCTGCTTATTCGAAAACAAGTGGTCCTGGAGTCTCCTATCACCGATCTGATCAACGATACGGTGCGTTCTCGCAAACACTCTAATCCACCGGGTTGGGAAGCCTTTGCTGGGGTGTTGAAAGACACACACGTCCCCCGAGAATTTTGGAGGGAATTCTCAACGCTGGACCTGGATGCAATCGCCGAGTCGATTGCCCCATACTTGGGAACGTGAGTGGCAACCGCAGACACCTCCCAAAACACCCTCACGGCGGGCACGTTCTTGTCACCACTATTCGACATCTATGACGCGACCGAGGACGGGTAGCATCCAACGACGATCACGACGGCGGATACAACCACTCAAGGCCTGGGACCCCTATTAAAGCCTGGAGCGGAAGCAAAAATACAAGCGTCTAGTCCGTCATTCATAATTCATCCGTCGTCCATTAAAGAATATCCGCGTCCATAATCCAAAGACCTCCATATCCATATAACAGTATTAGCACCAAATTCAAAAAAGACAATCATAGTATACATAAACATAGGCTAGTTTCCTGCAAGAGAGAAGCGGTCAACAGTTTTCAATGATGCCGACAAGACATCATGATGTTCCAAAATATAAAATCCGTATCGCTGATCAGTATTCTTAATCCATAATAATCGTTGTAAAGTCGTCATCTAGAGAATGGTGTATCTCAGTCACGCTTTGATTGTGACTGTTCATATGAGCACCATGAGGATCTTGAAGTACATGGGTTCATACGGCCCCTAGCCCCGGGTTAAGCGGAATTAGACACAAGTTACGAAACGTAGCGCCATAGATCTTGCACGCTACGTTCGTATTTTGCTATCAGCATGCGATATGTATCGCCAAATTTGAGAAACTTTGAGTGGAGGCGGTTGGAGGAATAGCCCTGTTTTATAAGTTTCTGCAACAATGTTTTGGGACGTTGATTGAAATCGTCACAATTAACACAGGTTCTAGCAAATGCTACTAGGCGAGATATGTATACGCCATATGCAGGTCCCACTGGAATATTACTGTCCAGAAAGGGATAGTTTACGATGTCGAAATTGTAATCATCTCTTTTGTCATATAGTCGACGATTTAATGCCCGCTTCATTTTTGTAGAGATATAGATCTAAATATGATGTGCCTGTAGGGCTATCTGTAGTTTCCTTCAAATCGAGTAAAGGTGGATATATATCCTCCACTGCGTCATTTATATAGCGATTATCCACAGCGAGAAGATCGTCTATATAGCGTTTGGTGAATGAGAAGGAACGGGCTTTGAATAGGTCATACAGATCTCAGTTTTCGATACAGTAAACTTGTGATTCGCAGGTTCGTACATAAGGCTCCGTAAAACTAAACTGAAACATAACACACACAAGAATTACCGTATATCTAGAACATAGTTTCGAAGTAATCAGGTCAATAGTTATCATGGTTATACATCAACAAAGTTTGCTGAAGGCAGACGCACGTGGAGAACTTTATGCCTGTTCAACTTCCGGCTTACAGTAACAATGAACTTTGATATCAATTACACATCGAAGGATCGCAATTAATACATCAATATAGAGCAGATGATATTGTCGACAAGTAAAGGTAGACTACTAACCACATTGGGTCCTCTAGAACTTCGGAAATATTGGTGAAAACAGTTACACCCGACAACGCAAATGGTTTCTAATCAACAACGCAGTACTGACGTGAGATGGAGAACTACCACAAGGGGAGGCAATTCTATCTCCGCACAGTCGCTTGGCTTCTGGCGGCAAGCACAGATCACATTCGCAGTTACTCAGCATGTGGCAACATTCACATACCTCCCTAAAATTAGCCTGCCTAATTTTCTCAAGGGCTACGTAATTTACTCAGTCGGATCAGAATTCTCTAGAAGCAGAACTAACTTTTGAATCGGGCGGTCAAGATAAGACACTGGGCGAACTCGTTTGCCCTTAGAATCTAAGGACCCGTCAGCCACTACGAGCCTAACCTTGCGAACAAGATCGTCTTCCTCTGCGTAAGTCTCAACCACTCGAGCCAGCTGCCACTGATTACGAGGCAGGTTGTTGTCTTTGACTATGCCCACATCACCGATCTGCATATTCCGACGCAGTCGATTCCATTTTGGTCTTGGCTGAAGATTTTGGAGGAATTCTTTTCTCCACCTAACCCAGAATTCATTGGCTATGTGTTGAACACGGCGCCATCTTTTTCTCGAGTACAAGTCCTCTCTTTAAAACTCCCCTGGAGGAGGCAGGACAACACTAGCCTTCATGGTTAAGAGGTGATTTGGTGTCAGTGGGGCAAGGGACAAAGGATCATTCAGGTTGTCAACCGTCAGTGGGCGACTATTCACGATGGCTGCTGCTTCAGCCATAAAAGTTCTCAGCGACTCATCGAGCTGAGATCCAGCCTGATCCAGTATGGCTTTGAGCACACTGCGCACAGTTCTGATCTGTCGCTCCCAGATGCCCCACATATGGCTGGCAGAAGGAACATTCATTTTAAACCGAACGTAGCTGCATTCTTCTTTCAAGAGAAAGCTTTCCACTTGATCATGATCTATGCAGTTCAAGGCTTCAGTTAGCTCTCTTTCAGCTCCCACGAAGTTCGTGCCTTGATCAGATCTTAGCTGCTGAATAGGTCCTCGGATGGCCAGAAAACGACGAAGGGCACTGATGAATGAGTCGGTGGTAAGAGCATTTGCTGTTTCTATATGAACAGCACGGCAGGCCATGCATGTGAAGAGAACACCGTATCGCTTGAGCTCTTTTCTGCCATCCTTAATGAGCCAAGGCCCAAAATAGTCAACTGCACAGTAGGTAAATGGCGGTGCCGGTTCAGACCGGTCCATAGGAATATCCGCCATCTTCTGCTCCTGAACGGTGGAACGTAATTTCCGGCAACACACGCAATTTCTGATGTAGCTCGCAACTGCTGAATTGCATTCGATGATCCAGATACCATGTGCACGCATCTCATTGATTGTCATCCCACGACCTTGGTGTTGCACCCTCTCATGGAAATGTCTGATAATCATTCGAGTGACATGGTGCCTTCTAGGGAGAATCATTGGGTGCTTGATGCTGATAGGTAAAGATGCAACTTTCAGACGGCCTCCAACCCTGAGAATGCCATCCTCATCCAAGTACGGATCCAACCGATATAGCAAACTGGTTCCCTTGAGGACCTTCTTTCGTTGAGCTGCATGATTTCTGTTTGACGATTTGGTCTTGAAAGAGTGTAGGACATCGATTTCCTCTTTGAAACATTCTCCTTGAACCAGTTTGATGATTATCGATTCGGCTTCATGAAGATCACCAGCTGGGTTATGAGGCGCCCGAGAGGGGGTCTTCGCCACACGATCCAGGAGTATCCGTCGTAGTCGCATCCAAACAGCTATTGACCTCTTCAGGCGATACCAGTTAGAAAAATACTCCATCAGTTTTGTAGTGTCCTGGACATGAGAATCAGTTGGCTGCTCCAACGTAGTTGCAAAGACCTGTGTTTTCTTTACTTCAGGGTCATCCTTCAGTGTGATATCAAGCTCCTGATCGTCACTAGTAGGGTCGGTATTTTCCCAAAGAAATGATGGTCCTGTAGTCCACTTAGTATCATCGATCATTTCCTCTGCTGTAAGGCCTCTGGACCCTTCATCTGCAGGATTGTCGCCAGTACGAACGTATCTCCACTGTAATGGACTTGTGTGATTTCTGATCTGTTGCACGCGGTTTGCAACGAAAATATGGAATCTGCGAGAGTCGTTGGCTATATAAGCTAACACCACTTTGCTATCTGTCCAGAAGATCTCTGTGACGTTGTCCATTTCAAGCTCACGTTGCAAAAGGCCACTGACCTTCACCGAAACTAACGCAGCTGTCAGCTCGAGCCGGGGAATAGTGAATGTCTTGAGAGGAGCCACCCTGGCTTTACCCATCACAAATGAACAATGGACCTTTCCTTGGCCATCTATCAGTCGGAGATATGAGCATTGTCCATATCCTTGAGTGCTTGCATCAGAAAAATGGTGCAGTTCGGCGCACTTCACAGATCCAAAATTGCTTGGCTTGAAGCACCTTCGAATCTTAAAATCCTCTAGACGAAGAAGACTTCCTCGCCACCGTTCCCAGCGGGATCTCAGATCGTCAGGCAAGGGAACATCCCAGTCAGACTTGTCTTTGCACATTTGCTGGAGAATTTGTTTCCCAACAAGAAGAAGCGGTGCTATGAAACCAAGTGGGTCGTAAATTGCACTGATCGTTGAGAGTACACCACGCCTAGTCAGTGGCTGATCATTCAGAGTTATCTCGAAACGAAAGGCGTCAGATTCTACACACCACTGTACTCCTAATGCTCTCTGCACGGGCAGCTGGTCATGCAAGAGATCAAGATCCTTAATTCCCTTTGCCTGATCATCTGTAGGAAATGAAGTAATAACTTCCTTTGAATTGGGTAAAAACTTGTGTAGCCGCAATCCAGCCTTAGCACAGACACTTTTGCTGTCAGTGATCAAGTCCTTTGCCTTCTCTACTGTTGACAAAGACTTCAATCCATCGTCGACATAGAAGTTGTGGCGTATGAAGTTTGCTGCGTCAGTTCCACACTCCTGTTCGTTATCGTCAGCAGCCTGCTTCAGCCCGAAGTTGGCGCAACCTGACGATGAGGCAGCACCAAACAGATGAACGTTCATCCGATACTCGGTAGGTTCTTGGGTACAATCTCCCTTGTCCCACCACAGGAAGCGAAGGTAGTCACTGTGCTCCACATTCACTCTGAATTGAAAAAAACATTTGTTCAATGTCACAGATAAGAGCAATCGGCTCTTGCCGGAACCTGCACAAGACTCCCACCAATGTATTGGTTAAGTCCGGTCCTTGAAGTAGGTGGTTGTTTAACGACTGACCTTTGAACTTGGCACTACAGTCGAAAACTATCCGAATTTTACCAGGTTTCTTAGCGTTATATATGCCATGGTGCGGTATGTACCACGTGCCAGACTCTTTTTCAAGTTCAGATATGGGCACTCTTTCAGCGTAACCACTTCCGATGATATTTTCCATGAATTCTGTATAGTCGTGGTGATACATATCATCTGCTTTCAAACGTTTCTTCAGATGATTCAAACGGTGGACAGCCATGGTTCGATTGCTGGGTAACTCAGGTACCACATTACGGAAAGGTAATGGCATCTCATAATGATGATCACTGGTCAAATGTATATCCTCTTTCATCTTGGTAAGAAATCTTTTATCATCCTGTGACAATGAAGCACCATGAGATTCATGCTCATTGAAGTCCATCTCCATCATTCTTGTGACCTCAATAGGTGTGATGACCTCCTTGATCATGGTCCTCAAAGTGAATTGCACGGAGCTGGGATGGCCTTCATCAACAGCAGATGACAGTGTGGGTATTTCGCAAGACAGGACACGATGACTGACACCAATGGGATCGTTGTCATCGTCAGCTTGGTTGGGGTCTATTATCCCAACTATGCCCCAACCCAAGTCTGTTCTCTGTGCGTAAGGTTCATCATGAACTGGTGGAATCACGTCACGTGGAGCCAGTGCTCTAGAACAGTTGTACCCTATGAGGATCCCAACTTCAGCCGCGTCGTTCAGAGGCATTAACTTGTTCGCAATCTTCTCTAGATGAGGCCATTGTTTCGCCATTTCAGGAGTGGGTATATGCTGACGGTTGGCTGGCATAATGTCTCTGGAATAAGACACAGGAAGTTCAATCATAAGGGAAGAGTCATACCCACGAACCATCAACCCTCTGATTTTGCGACTATCGACAGTTTTATTCTGGGCATACATGGTGGACAATAACAGCTTCACATTTGGTCCATCCACATCGAGGGAATACAGTGTATCCTCCAAAACAAAGGTGGTATTCGGATTGTGTGTCAAGAAGTGCATAGACTAAGACTTCTACGTCTGGTCGATCTCTGTGAGAGATCCACACCGGGACAACCATGGAACATTTACTTCCACTTCCAGTAGCACTGAGGTGACTAACTGACGAATATGCCTCAGTTTTCTTTTGCTCCTGTGGATTTCGGCTCTTGAAATCACCATGAAGTGAAGACGGATGCAGCTTCGAGCACGTCTTACAGGTCTTACGCTGTCTACAAAACTTTGACTGGTGTCCCTGTCCCATACAACCGAAACAAAGTCCCTTTGTCTTCGCAAACTCCTTTCGGTCAACTAATGACTTTGACAAAAAGGTACGGCAGTCATCCAGGTGATGCGTCTTCTGGCAAAACAGACAGAGCTCTTCTTTCTTCAGATTGCTATGTGTTTCCGTTGTCTCAGTGGAGAATGAGCTAAACCCACTGTTCCTCTTGGGCCATTGTTTCACAGCTCTATGTGTCTTCTCGGTGTCCACTTGCTTAACATTGCCTTTCAGAGACTGGAGTGAGGTAACGGGATCACAGGCAATGTCGGCTTCTTTCACTACAAACTTGACAAACTCACTGAAGGGAGGAAATCTCTTTTGCTGTTCCTTCCAGCAGGAAACAACTCTACTCCATCGGGTTATGATCCAGTCAGGCAGCTTGTTCAACATTTTTGTGTTTTCTTGGTCATCATTCAAGACGTTTAGGCTCGCAATCGTCCTCATTGCGGACTCGCACTGTCGCAGGAAATCCGAATATTTACGCAAGGCTATGGCATCTCTAGCCATCACCTTTGGCCAAGTTTCCAGTTTATCGCGAAAGGCATTCGCCACCACAAAAGGATTACCATATCTTTCCTCGAGTAGTCGTTTGGCTTCATCGAAGGCCTTATCAGTCGCCAGGAAAAAGTAGCCTTCAACGGCTTCTTTCGCAGATCCACCCAAGTATTTCTTCAAGTAATATATCCTTTCACTAGGCGGAATTCCTCTTTGTTCTACAAGCATTGTGAAGGCATTTTTCCATTCCGGATATGTCAAGGGGTCTCCCGAGAATATGCCAGGTTCTGGGGTAGGCAGGCGTCCTATATTTAATTGTTCAACGAATGACTTTGCAAATTGTGCAAATTCATGCTGGCCATTATCAGCGTATCCAGTGATTTCATGTTGAGGCCTTTGCTCTCCAATTCCATTAACTGGGTGTACATTGTTCACAGTAATGACTGCCTCAGAAATAACAGCATTTCCCGTCAGGGGATAGGTCCAAGTACTACGAGTATTCTCTCTCGGTGTGAATTCGTTAGCCAAAGTGTTCACTCCAGCTTGAGGAGTTGGTGATGTCCTCGTGAGTG
The DNA here is from genome assembly GCA_036873755.1 of Hanleya hanleyi. NCBI lineage: Eukaryota > Metazoa > Mollusca > Polyplacophora > Lepidopleurida > Hanleyidae > Hanleya > Hanleya hanleyi. The sequence goes on along the minus strand of JAVTVY010038616.1, from coordinate 7,877 downwards.
TCGTCGCAGTTGCCTGGACGAGTGGTGACACAGCCGTAGTTGAGGCACCGGGACCCACCGGGTCTGCAGAAACAGGAGTCCCAAACGGTTGAGACTGTAAATATTGTTCAACATACTTAGTCTTTTCGATGGCTGGCGCAACAATCTGCTCGAGATTTTCGAATTCACTATCTTCTCTTTCAGTTTTGATAATTGCTTCTAGTTTGGCTTCTGCCATGTCTAGTTCTTTCTCTGTTTGCAATTTTTCTAGTTCGATCTTCTTTTGCTCAATCTCTACCTTCTTCTGAGCTTCAAAATCAAGAAACTTCAGTTTAGATTTCAATACCGCAGCTTCGGCAGCTGCATCAACACGTTTTGATATGTTGGACATTTGGGAAGACGCACGACTTCTGCCTGATTTTACAGAAACCTTCGACTTAATTTCTGATTGTTCCATCTCTATTTCGCGGATACGGTCAGCAATGTCCTTAATCAGTTCAAGGTGATCTTGTTCAATCTGATCATATTTATCATAGAATTCTTCTTCCCTTCCTAAATGTGTCAATGACTCATTCAACTGTTCATATTCGTTGGTCACGCGCTCCATGGCTTGATAAACTGAATCACGTTCATGCCGTAGGACCGACACATCCTTGGAATCACAAACAAATAACTGAAGATGGTTCGCGCACTTACGCCAATCCGATACTGCAGCTTTAAAGTTTCTTTCGCGCTGCTGTAATTGCCACTCAAGGAACTGAGAAGATGGTTTTGCGGCACGATGACTAATCAATACCTCCCCGTCTTCCGGTACCTCCTCATCCATCCGTATATCACGAACTCCAGAATCAAATTTCATAGCGTCTATGTCCGCCACAGGAATATCAGGAATTGTCCCCGTTCCATCCATGATGTAGGACATGAAGACTCAGGTTCGCAAGGCCAGGCTACTCTATGCGTACTGGGAAGTGAGGATAGCACAAGGGCATGGGAGCATACAGCATGCAAGTGTGAACATGCACAATACAAACACAATATCACTTACAAATAATACCTCTCTTACCCTATGACATAAAGAGAATATCATGTGATATGAAATCTGATCAATATCTAGCAAAGTTAATTACACTCAAATCTATAGTGAAGAGATTTATCATAAACTCAATCTAACAATCTCAGTATCCAATTACATGCACAGAATATTAGAAAATATGCAGATCTAAATCAATTCAACTGATGTGCACCTGAACAATATAGAATCTTATATCAAATTTAGGCCAATCAAATTGAGCAGAAATTAGTTTTCAAATATAACTCATCAGTTAAAATACACCATATTTCTGTTAGCTGTAGATTGGGAAATGCAATTAGATTTCAAAATAATCCCCATGACAAATCACATTCAATACCACTGTTTTGTTTGTCAATTTCTTACACCTCAAATTAATAATCTCATCCGTCATACATTCAATACAGTTTTCAATCTGGTGTATTATTCAGCGATATCAATGAAATGTTTCACTACAGTTAATCATGTGACAATGTTCACCGCTGTTGATTTCCACTTTAGACACTGTAGCTCACACAAACTGTAAACAGGCCTACACACCATACTGCCAATCTGTATTACTCCAGTCAGTTCTTGTTATCTGTGATTTCATACAAATGTCAAAAAACCGGAACAGTTCAGTAACACGAAAACAAATCACAGTTCTCAGCAATGCATGGAATCTCCAGCACAGCGTTCCATTCGTCGTCGTAAATTGTCAGTCTGTAATAGCTGCATCCACGTCTCAGCAGATCAACGTCTTTCTGGTTGGCACATAGACTATGCTAGCATCTGTTCACAAATAAGTCAATCAGTAGATACTGAACACCAAACTTTGGTAATAATAGAATTAAGGAAATATTCATTCGATTCAGTCAGTTAAGGAATTATGGAATCACAACTTGATCAATTTGCTTCTCAGGTCGGGCCGGCCTGGCCTTGGGCGGTATTTAGTAGGACCGCACAGAAATAACAGATTTCAGTTCAGATCTGTTGCATCATCTGAACACTGGGATAGTCATTCAAATTCAACCCGTAGTTCAGTCTTTATTATTTGATGCCCCATTAACTTCATCGGATAATTTTCTCAACATTTGGAACAAAGTTATATAAGTTCATCATGCTGTAATTCATCATCTGTCGTAATGTGTGTAGTACTCTTGTACCCGGTGTTTACTCTGTTGCCACGGACTGGTGTTTCACTGTAACGGTAGCGAGTTTACGCATGCTACCGTGGGGTGTGTCGCAATGTTCTGACTTCGCAATAAAAGACGACAAGGAGTTTCTGGTTTTAAACTGAAGCCTTTATATAGTTCACAAATCTTCGCATAGGTCATACAGATCCCAGTTTTCGATACAGTAAACTTGTGATTCGCAGGTTCGTACATAAGGCTCCGTAAAACTGAAACATAACAAACACAAGAATTACCGTATATCTAGAACATAATTTCGAAGTAATCAGGTCAATAGTTATCATGGTTATACATCAACAAAGTATGCTGAAGGCAGACGCACGTGGAGAACTTCATGCCTGTTCAACTTCCGGCTTACAGTGACAATGAACTTTGATATCAATTACACATCGAAGGATCGCAATTAATACATCAATATAGAGCAGATGATATTGTCGACAAGTAAAGGTAGATACTAACCACCGTGGGTCCTCTAGAACTTCGGAAATATTGGTGAAAACAGTTAAACCCGACAACGCAAATGGCTTCTAATCAACAACGCAATACTGACGTGAGATGGAGAACTACCACAAGGGGAGGCAATTCTATCCCCGCACAGTCGCTTGGCTTGTGGCGGCAAGCACAGATCACATTCGCAGTTACTCAGCATGTGGCAACATTCACAGCCTGCATATAGTCATATTCATAAGAGAACAGATACAGGTCAGCCAACAGGGGTGCGCAATTAGTACCCATTGTAATACCTATATGCTGTTGATATATTGTGTTGCCAAATTTCACATAGATATTTTTAATGAGAAACTCAAGCAACTCTATAAACAAAGAAACATCCCATGAGTGATATCTCTTGTATGTAGTAGAGCTAAAGAATGCTTTATGGCTTCCGACATTAATATATCTACGATCTGTTTTCTTGAACACAGATACTATTAATGAACTTAGACGGTCAATAAGGTCCTGATGATGGATTGTAGTATAGAGAGTCGAGAAATCCCATGTGGATACATGTCTGTACGGTATGTGACCTTTAGCATCAAGTTCCTCCGTAAGACATTTTGAGTTTTTTTAATATCCACATACATTCAACGCCAGAGTTTTTAGAAATAGTGGCGCAATACCTTTCCCAAAATGCTTTTACCTCCTGAAGGGCCCTCGTCAATAGGGTTGAAAGAAGCTTGGTGGTGCAGCTTCTAGAACCAGCTATGAATCTAGCTTTGTATGGTGATTTATGCATCTTGGGAGTCCAGTATACTTTTGGTATGTCGTTATGATTGGTTGGAAGACAAATACCTCTTTCCCTGAGAAACATTTTGTGATTGTTAAATAAATCTTCCAGAGTAAATGGGAGTTTGGGAGTAAGTAGACGTATTTTATGATGATAGGTCTACACTCAATTCTTTAACCAGCACCTGGTAATAGTAATATTTACAATGAATATTATATTATTTGAAGCTTTGTCTGCTGGGACAATGACGAATTTACTCTGGAGATTTGCAAGAACTTCTTGCGAATTGAGGTCTCTCAGTACTTGTTTTGCTTGGGGAAGAGTGCTTCTGTCAATATGGCGGATTGTTTCAACGACCTTTGAGGTCCAGCCAATCAGCTAGTACTGTAGGTTCAACTTTTTCTCGCTTCGACCAATCAATAACGTACTGTTCCAATGCAAACAGGACTATCTTCTGGTCAGCCTTCAGATTTATTCTTGTCGGCTCTCTATATTTAGGTCCTTTTGATCAGGAGTAATTTCAGGTCCTTATCACTCACCACATCAAGGTCACCAGTCACAACATGTTTGCATGGTGTATAGATAAAGTTCGACGATTCACAATCACAACTATAGCCTCCTGACGTGTATAAATTCCAGTCAAACTCCCTGACAGCATTGGAGTAATTGAATATTTTGGTGGCTATAGATTTAGTATACTTATATGAATTGCAAGGAGGTTCTGTGAAGTTTGGTACAGCGTTGCGTAAATTAATAATGTCCAGTCCTTTATCTAAGTAGTTGAGTTTCAAGAAAAGCCGATCTTGGGATGTTTCGATTATGTTCACTGGACGATACAACCGAAAATACGCTATATCTTGACATACTTTACTGATTTTTGGTGGTATTATATTTCTTGAAGACGCAGATTGTTGTATATCTCTGGCTATTCGATCTAAAGCTCTCAGAGGTAACGCATACATAACTGTACGTAAGCTATGTATACTATTGGGTGTGTTAGATAAACCCACTAAATAATTTAAAGTGATATGATCGTGAATCATCGAACTATTAAACTTTCGCCAACTATGGCTGCGATGCCTCCGTTGATGGGGTTTAAATAGCTGCTTAATGTTGGATATATTTGAACGGCGGTTTGTAGCATTGCCGAACCCACTGACATTATCATTTAAACCAAACGGAAACACCGACCCAAGTTCTAGCATCCAGAATAATTCCCGCACTCGGATTTTTCTCTCAAATCCAAAGGGGGAGTCATTGGTAGATGGATAGACGACGTCTATGCTCAGTCGTCATGTTTTACCTCACGTTGCCCAGTAACAGTTCGCTCGATGTGTTTCCTGAGAACACCTTGGTCAAGTACGTGACCCAGTTACCGCAACCGTTGTATTTACCTGGACGGTGGGAATGTGGACTCGTGGATATTCAAAACACTTACTCGTGGTACAACGTGCGAGACAAGGACGTGTGGTACGAGGTGACCTACGTAGGCAAAGTAACCCGACTGACCCTACCCGAAGGCCAATACGATACCCTCAAGGAGTTCATACAGGGGCTGAGAACACTGATGCATTATAAGTCTCTACGGGTGGTCACGAATACTTCAAAACCCGTCAAATCCTTTCGCTTCATCAATCATGTGGACTTCGATTACAACACATACAACGACAAGGCAGGTCTCCTTCTCAGCCCCAACGTGAGTGTCGAACTCAGTCCTAGCCTACAGCAAATGCTAGGTCTCTCTCATCCGGTCTACTCGGGTCCAAGCACCGACAGAGCCGAAATTACGATGGATATGAAAGTGGGTATGTGCAGACTCTACGTCTACTCGGACGTGGTCGACAACCACATTGTCGGAGATGTCAACACACCTCTGTTTCGGGTGGTCCTCATTAAAAAGAAGTATGGAGATCAAGTCACCCAGAGTTTTAACCACATACTCTACCAACTCGTACGACAGACCGATATCAACACGATCACGGTGGATATAAGAGATGACACGGGACACCCAGTCGCATACGAGGGAAAGTGGTGCTGTCACTTCATTTCCGACAAGCACGTTCTCCCCACTTCGTATAATGTACGTGCCTTACCAGTGCCATACGGCCAGCTATGCAGACTATTACAAGAAACTAACGGGAGGTGGTCAAGTCTTTAGCGGTGCACGCATGCAACGAGGTCACGGGCTGGGAAACATACTGGGAAGCATTGTCAAAACATTCTTGCCCTTGGTGACACATGGAGTAAAAGCGGTGGGCAAACAAGCGGTACGCAGTGGACTGCAAGTAGCCGGTGATGTCTTGAGTGGTACGGCACCCCGACAAGCCTTGAAACGACGGGCCGAAGAAGTAGGCAGCGTCTTGGTCGCAAAAGCCCTTAAAAGACAACCCCCGGCACATGGAAGAGTCATTCGGCGGCCAACACACCGACGACGCACACCCCAGAAGAAGAAGAAGAGAGACATCTTCGCATAATGGCATTCATTCATTCCGATAAACTCATCAGTACGTCCACCAATACGTACCCGTACCGAGCCTACATCGAGACGCTGTTGTCGTACGGAGAAGATGCCAAGAAAACACACTTGTCAGCCCCACTGTGCTACAGAGATACGCCCGGTGAAATGGATACCACCACCGTTGCAAATAATGGGTTCATCCAACGCAGGAGGTTTACAACCGGTAGCAGGTCCGTCGATATGATGGGTCGACTGCACGCCGACCTGTTCCTGCAAGACCGCTACATGATGAACGGCGTATCCATCAAGATCAAGTTGATCCGTTCCCCACCCACTTTCGCCTTGATGGCCGGCGGAGATCCCGCCAATTACAAGATCGCCATAGAAGATGCAGCCCTGTTTGTCCGTACGGTGGATTTGCAACCGGGGGTGTTGGTGAGTCACATGGAAGCCTTATCGAAAAACCCAGCCCTGTACCCCATCCGACGCGTACAGACCAAGGTTTTCTCTGTGCCAGCGGGTACGATGATGGCCAATCGTGAAAATTTATTTCTAGGAGATCTGCCTAAACGTCTTACCCTGGCGTGTGTCACCAACACCAGCTTCAATGGGACCTTGGGCGAGAATCCGTTCCACTTTCAACATTTCAACATCAACTTTGTGGCACTGCACGTGGCTGGCCATCAAATCCCAGCCCGTCCGTTACAACCGGATTTTGGTAACCATCACTATGTGAGGAGCTACCTGAACCTGTTTACAGCCACAGGATAAAACAATCAAGACGGGAAATACCATCAGTCGACGAGACTTTGCCCGTGGGTACACTTTGTTCGCCTTCGACCTCACCCCTACCTTGGAACACGATCATCAGTTGGTCTTGCTCAAGAAAGGAAACTTACGGTTGGAACTTCGTTTCTCCGTAGCTCTACCCCATACCATTAACGTGATTTGCTACGCCGAGTTTGATAACTTCATCACAGTAGATCAGCAAAGAAACGTCCTGTGTGACTACGCCAGCTAGAGTCATGTATACAGAGCAGCTCATCGCCATACTCCAGCGGGATCCCCGGGTACCCTTTCGAGGTGTGTTTCCACGCAATGTCTTTCCCACCCCATCCACCCCTGCGGCCTACATCCTGACTACAGACCCTCGTACTCGACCGGGTGAACATTGGGTGGCTGTATACGTGGACACCCTGGACCAAGGAGAATGCATTGATTCCTACGGACTTGCACCCCTGCATCCCGATTTGACCCAGTTCATGGACGAATCTACTACAGTCTGGCGTTGGAATACTAAAAGATTACAAGGACCCTCAAATAGTGTATGCTGACAGTACTGTGTGTTTTATCTCACTCACCGGAGTAGAGGACATTCTATGCAAACGATTGTACAGATGTTTGGTGATTATTCTCAAGCCGAAGACCGTGATGCCTTAGTGTACGACTGGGCTGCCTCTCGTTTTAATCCTCTGTTAGTGCCACTCGCACTGGCCTGGCTTTGCAGCACGGCCAGCAAGAGGGGTTTGTCGATGGCAGGGTCACGTCGATTAAAGCCTTTGCAACTAAACTTGTTGTTTCCATCGCCACCGTAACAATAGTACGTAACAATGGTAATGGTCGCGTCGAGGTAGCCACTGGTCCCCTTCCGCTTCATATTGCGCGCGAAATTCGGGTTTGGCGAGTGACTCCCAATCTGCATTAGAGACGGCCATATAGGCAGAGTCCGTTTCCATCTCCATGAGTTGCCAGTCTGATGGATTGAAATACACACCCATGAAATCATATACAAATCGCATCCGGCTTTACAAATTGCAGCATCCTCAGCTTGGCTACCTGGTATATTGGAGCGGTAAGTTGTAACGAATGGTCTTCTTGGCTGAATTGACTTCATGCGTATCATCATCGATGACGTCCACGGACCGAAACAGGGGCGAGATGATCTTTTTGCGCGCTTGTTTGATAGTACAGATA
>JAVTVY010038615.1:0-15661 GCA_036873755.1 Hanleya hanleyi | reverse complement strand
ATGCCCTAGGGGGGAACGATGTGTTGCATACCAAATGTAGGTCGTCAGAGGTCAAAGGTCAGTGTGACCGAAAAATCAGGAAATCATTAAAAATTTATAAGTTTTTGTGAGTGGATTCAATAGGGGGAAATGAGGTGTCGCATACCAAAATATAGGTCAAGGTCGAAGGTCAAAGGTCACTGTGACCCAAAAATCAGGAAATTATTAAAAATAACATTTCTTTGTGTGAGTAGATACATTAGGGGGACACGATGTGTCGCATACCAAAATGTAGGTCAAGGTCAAAGGTCAAGGTCACTGTGACCCCAAAATTGTTAAAAATCATGATTTTTTGTGTCCATTGAAAAATTACGGGGAGATGGTTTGTCATGTACCAAAATTTAGGTCACGGTCAATAGTCAAGGTCACTGACTCCAGAATCAAGAAATATTTTAAAATTACTTTGTTTTGTGTCCGTAGATTCATTAGGGAGACATGTGTCACGTACCAAAATGTAGGTCAAGGCCGAACGTCAAGGTCACTGTGACCTCCAAAATCATGAAATTCATCAAAATCGTGTCCATTGATACATTGACGGAAGACGAGGTGTCGTGTACCAAAATTTAGGTCAAGGTCTAAGGTCAAGGTAACTGTGACCCCAAAATCAGGAAATCATTAAGTCAAATTTTCGAAGACGAGGTCATGTAATGCGATGTTGCGTTCTGTCCATTCGTCCATTAACATTTGTTGTCCATGCGATATCTCTAGTTTCAAGGTATGGAATGTTATCAAATACCTTACTTGCATGGCGAAGAGGAGCCATACATCAATTTGCCAAAAGTCAAGGTCACAGTCCCCCAAAACTGAATCAAGTTTAGCTGACTGTATGTGTTAGGTTGGAATATTCAGAGTTCTCTCCCCTACATGTTTATGGCATGTGTCCTGTGGAGTTGTCTCCCGTGTTTGAAACAGCTACATTTAGTTAAACTGTTGTGAAATAAAAACCATACATTTACTAATTTAACGGGGAGAGGGGTCCTTTATGAACTTCATACCTGTTTATCAACTCAAGAACAAAGGTTTACTTCATTACTTTCTTCTTCCTTCATGAAAAATTCTCTCGTCTGAAAGAAATCCATTTGCAGGAAAACTACTATTTTCTTGTGTTTGACTATTGTCAATTTCAGTGTGGGATATGTGTTCTTGCTCCAAGGTCAACTAGTTGTTAAGCTCATTTTAGTTTATCATTCAATTTTAGATGTGATATATGTTACATTCTCAGAAGCACAAAATTGTAGACCTTTCTCTGGATTGCTAGCTACCAATTGGAATTCAGGCTATTAAATTGGATTGGAATCCGGGCGTATATTGAAGCCCCTTGGGCTCTTGTTAATTATTCTCGTCAGATCACCGAAGTTAAGCAGCGTTGAGCTCGGTCAATACTTGGATTGGTGACCGGGTGCTGTACTGGCTGGGCTGATCAGTGTCCAGAACAATAAGAACTGTGGACACTCGTGTTCTGGCACATGTAGGCACCGTCATGATATGACTGAAACAATGTTGAAAACGACGTTAAATCCTACTCACTCACTCACCCTTGTTAATTATTCCCATTATGATCGTACACCCAGCCTGGAAATAATGGCTTGGGTGAGAATCAATTTTTTTTAAGTCCTGTCAAATAGATTCAGGTGTCTCGGAATCGACAAACCAATTCCTTCTGGACATTGATAACATTGCAAATCTTTCAGGAAAAGTGAGTTGTTTTATCTCGCAAAATTATAGAATTTATAGATTTAAGACCTAATGGGCATTACACAGCCATATTGATTGATCAAGCACAACCCACGAAATAGATCTTAATTTAATGGGAACATTTTCATTGTTGCAGTAGCCCAGTGAGGAATCGGGGATTTATATAGCAATGAGTGGATTGCCAACACCTACAGCATCCAACAATGCCGACACCTACAGCATCCAACATTGTGAAATACATGTAATTGTGAAGCATCAATTATTTCGAAACTGATCACAATATAGGAAAGATGAAAAACATACAAGAGCCACACCTATAATATACCTGCTGTATTGTATAGAAGTTTCATGCATCTGCCTTCAGTAGTTTCCAAGATATGAAGTGAACAAAAATTGGACAGACAAGCACTTTTTGCATGGACCCACACAAGCACTAACTAGCTCACTAAAACCTAATTAGATCACAAAGCCATTTCAATGAAACTTCCATCTAAGTTTGGTGAAATTTCATCCAGTAGTTCTCCACATATCTTGTAGACAAGAGTAGTCCTGTACATACATGTAACAAAGATGAACATCAGAAACGGACGGATGCATGCGCGCACACCAAAACATAATCCGATGTGGAGGCCATTTCAATAAAGATTCCATCCAAGTCTGGTGAAGTTCCGTCCAGTAATTCTCCAGATATCTTGCAGACAAGGCCTGTCTATACATGTAGAAGTAGATGGACAGACAACAGACCCGGATGAACGCATGCATGAATACCAAAACCTAATCAGATGAGGAGCCTATTGCAATGAAGCTTCCATCCAAGTTTGGCGAAATTTCGTCAGGTAGTTCTCCAGATGTCTTGCAGACAGAGCCGGTATATACATGTACAAGTAGATGGACGGACACGAATGAATGCTCGCGCACACACCAACACCTAATTAGATGAGGGGGCTAAGCTTCCATTCAAGTTTGGTGAAATTCCATTGAGTAGTTCTCTAGACATCTTGCAGACAAGGTCTGTATATACATGTACAATTAGATGAACGGACAATGGACACGGATGAATGCACACACACACCAAAACCTAATCAAATGAGGGGCTATCCCAATGAACCTTCCATCCAAGTTTGGTGAAATTTCATCCAGTAGTTCTCGAGATATCTTTCAGACGGCCTGTATATACATTTACAATTAGATGGACAATGGACACGGATGAATGCATCACCAAAATCTAATCAAATGAGGCGGCTATCCCAATGAACCTTCCATCCAAGTTTGGTGAAATTTCATCCAGTAGTTCTCAAGATATCTTGCAGACAAGGCCTGTATATACATGTACAAGTAGATGAAGGGACGGACGGACGTACACACCAAAACCTGATCAAATGAGGGGGCTATCCCAATGCAGCTTCCATCCAAGTTTGGTGAAATTCCATCTAGTAGTTCTTTAGATATCTTGCAGAGGGACTGTATATACATGTACAAGTAGATGGACAGACGGATGGACACCAGACATGGACGAACGTCCGCACACACCAAAACCTAATCAGATGAGAGGGCTATCCCAATGAAACTTCCATCCAAGTTTGGTGAACTTCCGTCAAGTAGTTCTCCAGATATCTTGCAGACAAGGCCTGTATGTGTACAATTAGATGGACAGACGGACAAACAGACAATGGACACGGATGAATGCACACTCACCAAAACCTAACCAAATGAGGGGGTTATCCCAAAGAAGCTTTCATCCAAGTTTGGTGAAATTCTGTGCAGTAGTTCTCAAGATATCTTGCAGACAAGGCCTATACATGTACAAGTAGATGGAGGGACGGACGAACGCACACACACACACCAAAACCTGATCAAATGAGGGGGCTATCCCAATTAAGCTTCCATCCAAGTTTGGGGAAATTCCGTTCAGTAGTTCTCAAGATATCTTGCAGACAAGGCTTGTGTATACAAGTAGATGGATTGACAGACGGACGGACACGGGTGAATGCACGCACACACACCAAAACCCAATCAAATGAGGGGGGCTATCCCAAGGAAGCTTCCATCCGAGTTTGGTGAAATTACTTCCAGTATTTCTCAAGATATCTTGCAGACAAGGTCTGTGTATACATGTACAAGTAGATGGACGGACGACCGAACACGGATGAATGCACGCACACACCAAAACCTAATCAAATGAAGGGGCTATCCCAATGAAGCTTCCATCCAAGTTTGGTGAAATTCCGTCCAGTAGTTCTCAAGATATCTTGCAGACAAGGAAAGGGGACGGACGGACAGACAGACCGCACAAACACTAGGTGTCTCCCCCCAACATAGTTGGGGCCATTAACCAAGAACAATTTTATCCCATGCCTGATGTAAAGTATGTGCTGGTAATTTGATGAGCAAGTCTCAAGATCCATCCCAAGTATGCATTTACTTCTGGTTAATTCGTTTTATGGGATTCAAGAAGGTAACGAAAATTAAATAAATTTCTGTTCATGGCTCTGTAATGGCTGTTTAATGATTGAAATGTCCACAACCGGTACACCACAGGCATTTGATAAGGGTCAGTATAAGAAGATGGGTATCTCAGTAATATCCTAATTTATTATCCGTGGTAGTTATGTATCTACATATATGGACCCCACCAACTAAGGTCGCAGACAAGGTACCGCACTGTCCATTACAACCCGAATTTAGATAGAAATTTCCAAGGGAAAAGTCACAGTTCATACTTTGCACATACCTTTTATCCAATAAATGATGTTTGTTGTACATACCTGCTGCATTGATTTTAATTATTTACTGCAACAAAAAGATGTATTTCATGTAACTCGACAAATATGGTTGAAACAATTTTCTTAACAACGTTAACCGAACATGAGGAGATAGACGGCATTTGACAGGCCAAAATCGCTGTCTCTGATCACTGAAATGCCGTCTCTCTGAAGTCAAGATTTCCGCATTCCATGGAATTTGTGATGACCGTAGTAACCAGTGCATTGACCAATCAAACGACTCGTACTTGTTACGTTTCGGAAAACGTTGTTAAGAGAATTTCAAACAAGATGGCGAGTGATTTACCTTCACTCCGTGTTAGAAGAATGGGGTATATATATAACATTATGACAATAGTGAATATATAAAGTTTTTTTTTTTACTACACCGACACAAAGGTCAATTGTGATTCATTTATCAAATGAATAACTAACTGTAGGCCAGAGATCATCCATCCATACTGACTCCATGTTACTATTAGCCCTGCTATTAGTATATATATGGGGTATATATAACAGCATGAGAAGAGCGATTACACTACACATACATATCATTTTAATCATTACAAAGACAAATTGGTGACTGATGACAACCCATCCATTACTGACCCTTATCAAATGCCTGTGCGGTACACTTGCATCGCAAACCTTGGATCAGACAACCAGCTTCATGTCGATTCCCAAGAATGAATAGATAAGGCAAAGACAAGGTAGTCCAATGTACACTCAAATCTTTTATATCAGGTCTGTATAAATATGTTACAAATACTGCAATCTATCTGTGACCCTCTATACCCATAAAAGCTGGAGTTCAAGAAAACTAGGCAAATGCACAAAACTAGTTAATGTTGAGGCAAGACTTTGGTGTAAGACCTCCCATTGAAAAGGTAATACTCTGGACGAAAGACCTACAATACAACTTGCAGCAGATCCTTGGTCAATTATACTTTGTGAGTCTTACACCAAATCATTGCCGTCAGATGCCATTTAGTTAATAGAATATAGATGTTTTACTCTTTCTCTCAAAGGGTAGGTGTGATATTTGTTCTGGCGATGCACGTTTCTCCGGAGAGTATTCCTTCAGGAAGAAAATGTCACTTTCTGGTATTAAAAAAAAAACACCAAGAATAATTCGACCTCAACAAATTTTGTTGATGGATATTTCATTGACATTTACGGCTATAATGGTTAGCCTTACATTTAATAACACAGTAAAGAACATTCTAGTGAGCCTTCTTTCCAGGAAAAATAGTTAAAAACAAAATTCAATTTGTCCTATTCTTTGCACTCGGTATGTATCAAAACAAATACTGTATATAACAAGGAGATTCTGGACGCAAGCAATTAAAATCAATAGCATCACTTGTCACAGTGGTGAGCACTTCTCTATATTCCTCCCCCATCAAATAAAAAGGCACGCCCCATCATCAATTGAACTGGTCAACTACATTCAGTCCCATAGCCAAGCATGGGTTCAGGGGAACAACCCTTTCAAAATTATTTTACCAAAAAAAATACAAATGCCCCTTTCAAACAGAAGCACACCCCCTATTATGCCCCTTTTTTTCTTGTACAGCGAACCCATGATGTACTCTTTTGAAGCCAGGTGAACCACCCCTCAAGATAGACTGGCTACAGGCCTGTCATTTCTATGGGCACTGATAATATTATGGTAGAGTACCGCCATGTTCACTTGATCATCTGCTTATGTACTGGTACTCTGTACCACCGAGAGCGCCACTGTCAAGTGTCAACTCTCACAGGTGCATTCCAGTATGACGTATGTATGCAAATAAATCTTATATATTCTCCATCCACAACATACCAGTTTTTAACTGAGAGAGCATAGCATTATGTACAGACTGTTTCACACATAATAATTTTGGAATCGAAAAGATACAGAATCTTGATATGCACTGCAGAAGTCATCCTTGTGATTCTTTCTATGTGACAAAGGCCATGGTGAGGTCAATCTCACAGGGTACAATTCACCAATTAATAGATACAACACTAACAAATAGGATATTTCCATAAATAATAACAAAAAAGCTTTGAAACACCATTCAATTTTCTATTGTGTGCAGATAATTTGATATTCTTTCAATAGTTTAATACATGTACTAAACTTTCAGCACACATTCTAAAATTCCTAATATATATTTGAAATACTATGGCAGCTGTGCCTGCACCAGGTATTCGGTATCACACAACTACTCGGAAAAAAAAAATGCCCCTGAGATATTGGCAAACAAGTGACATGAACTTTTGCTATCAGTCATAAGCGTTATCAAACCACACTACGAGTACTCAAGAGATATGGAAATGATCCCGTTTGGCTTCTTTTTTTTTTTTGGTCTTAAAATTTGGCTGGTGCGGCCGACACCGTTTTCTCATGGCATCAGAGTGTATACCTGCAGCTGTTTGATATACTCTGTCTTTGCACTGGGGTTACTATTACCAAACTGAGCAGAGTGGTTCAGTATGTCACAACTAAACAAAGACACTGAAACAGGATTTTTTTCAAAATATTTGTGCAACTTGTTCCTTTTTCTCTTAGAGCGACTGGATGAACTTTCCATCTCTCTCGTAAACAGATTCATGGATCGAAACCGATAAAGACTGAATGTGCAAGCATGCCACATGGAGCCAGAGGCCCAATGCAACCAGAGGGTGTTACACCACACTGCCAAAAATACCCTACTTATTTAAGATAATGCCCTAAAATTTTCTTGAAATAAGATAATTTTACTTAAAATAAGTTAAACTTTAAGAAAATTTTTAGATTTCTTTTTCTTGTTTAAGTAAAATTTGGAGTGGGGTAAGTATATGTTACTTAAACAAGAAAAAATTTATTTTAAAACAAGATTTTTTTAAGTAAAATTCTTCATTTTATCTTGTTTAAGTAAAATATACTTACTTCACTCCAAATTTACTTAAACAAGAAAAAAATCTTTAAAAATTTTCTTAAAATTTAACTCATTTTGAGTAAAATCATCTTATTTCAAGAAAATTTTAGGGCATTATCTTATATAAGTAGGGTATTTTTGGCAGTGCAACAGTTTTAGGGGGTTAAAAACAATGAGAGAATGCCTACAATGGTTCGAAGGTCAGATTCACCTCGTAAGTAATGACAATAAAACCCAAGGCCAATGTTGCAACTGTAACCATGTAAACTGTTGAGCTAAACTGAAGTTGTGGTCAGTGGGAAAGTGTTAGTCTTAGAGAGCTTCTCAAACTTGGGGTACCCGGTTTGCATTCCTGGATAGGAATGGCATATGCTACTGTTCTAAATGGGATGCTTTCTTGCAGGACACATGCTCATTCCTAGCATGCCCCAATTTTGGGAAGCTCCCTTACTGTCTCACATATAGATCGAGAAGGGTAATATCAAGCAGTTTGTTCTCCCTTGATCCATGAAAAAAGCTTTGTTTAATAATAATAATATTAATTACTTAAGAGCATTTTTAATTTCATGTCACTGAACATTCAGCAGTTTTTTGACAGATTTGATAACATTATGTGGCTGCGGTAAACAGTTTTCCTCAAGCAATTTGGCATACGGCATCGGGACATCACTCCCAGTCACTCGTATGACAGGGGCATCGAGGTAGTTAAATGCTGCACCTGAAAATGTAGAAACACATGATATAGCAGGGGAGATAATATGCATCATCACATATCAAGTTAAATGCTACACAAACGTTCCGTCATTTACCTTGACATACTGAATACAGTAAATTGTTCAAACCGGGAAACGCATGTGATGTCATGTAGCCAATCAAGATAGGAGAATGCCATCACCGCGCAGCGAAGATTTTCTTTGATGTCTGCCCGTGTGGTTTCCATATATGGCAAGTGGTGGTTGTATTGATGTTAATTTCTTCCGAATAGCCAATCAAATATGAATATTTATGAGGTCATACATTGCACTTACCCTAATCATGCTAATATAGACCAGGGAATATTTATAGAGCAATGACATCACCAATCCCGTATTCTGATCAGGTAATGTGTCGTGTTCAGCCAAGGCAACATGTGTAGTATTCGGCTTGGATATGCTTAGATGGATAATATGTGGTAACAATTTTTTGTTGCCATCAAATGAAGCCAAATGGGCTTTGTGAACAGTGTGTACCCATGTCCATACTGGACAGCTAGAGTTTCCGCAACTGTTTTATAGATACATAAATTAAAGTAAAACTGATCCAATTTAACATGTTGAAGCTAGTAGCAAAGACACCATCTTTAAAACCTACACAAAATTTGAGATACATTTTAGAGCTTATATTTCCCTGAGGAAGGCAGATGCACTTCTCGATATTAAACCTAAAATCTATGAAACATGCAATTTGACTTTGGAAGCTAACAGATGTCATTGTATTGTTAGTTCATATCTGACAATGCTCCCTAACAGTGGCTGGGTGCTACATTGTGTGTCTGAACTTAAAAACGATCTCTCAAACTCCAGTTTCTCCAAACTTTTTAAAATTTGATTGAAGAGATGAAAAATGTTAATGTTACATCAAAGAGTAAATTTGCATTAAAAGGTTTCTCGAATGAGTGTTTCTAGCTTCATCAGATGAACTCCTCAGATGAAACTCAATTAATTTGCTCTGCATGACGGCCTGGATATAGACAGTCACACTGGGCATGGGTGTGGTGTGGTGTTTACCCTATTTCTTCGAACAGCATTTTTAGACTTAGAAGCAGAAAAAATCCAATCCATCTTTATGTCAACTGTGGCATTGATAGGTTATTTATCCCAAGAACTTAAAAGATAGCCAGTGAAATTTTAGAATGTTAGCAGAATTTCTCTCTACATTTGCCTAAAGTTAAGTTTTACCGTGTGAATAATTAAAAGAAATAGGGTACACACTATTCCTCAAGAAAATGAACATCACTTTTGTAACCTATGATTGTTGACATTTTAGACTTCTTTGTACAAATTCCAGTAAAAGGAATGATTTATTGTAAAACACCTGTGATTTTGTTTAATTTTTCTCAAATCTGTAATTTCGTCCATAACCATGTCATCTACTGGTCTCTAATTACGATAAGATCATAGCAAATGATTTTTAGGTGACAGGCAGTTTGAAAAGTTGCTGACCATGACTGAATAAAATTGATACCAACTGATCTGAAGTAATATAAGAGCATGTTATAGGCACAGTAACGATGCAAACTGCACAAAACTTCACCATGTGGTGAGAGCACATTTGTCAATAACTATATGCTTTGTTTTTGGAATTAAACGTGACAACATGTTTATGACTAAGTCACTGGATCTTGATATTTTTATGTCCACTAGTCCACGAGTGGATGATCTAAGTAATCTTTTAATAGTAAAAAGGTGTCCACATTTGGACTTCCACCAGAATAGGCCTACTTGTTTGAAAAGTTTCAGGGGTCCAATTGAGACTAATTCCTAATTCTGAAGTCGCTAAAATGTCTGTATGGTCACAAAAGGCGAGTGAACGACCAATTATTTCAATCATTAAGGAGAATGATGATAATGACTTACGGGTAGATAAAATCAGACCTCCTCTACATGGTATGGGTGAGCTAAAATAGGGATTGTGGTTGTCAGCAACTTACTTTCCATAACTCGAGCACAGATCTCAGCTCCTATTCCACACTGAGGCCAACCTCCCTCAACCGTCACCAGGTGGTTTGTTTTCATAACAGACTTTATAATGGATTCTTCATCTAATGGGCGGATTGTGCGTAAATTTATGACCTGAAATGACCAAACCAAATATGTCAGTGCTCATGTTCAAAACAGAAGGTGTAATATATCAGGCTCCAGTATATTCAATCCTGTTTGCATTTTCTAAACCCCAGTCAAGGATTTTTCAGTACTTTCAGACAAAAAATCATGAGCCAAAATTCATTCAAAGAAGTTCTAATGTTCTGAAATGATGTCAGCAGAACAACATAAAATATTTATAAACTTAATTTGCAGGTGTTTTATAGTATAATGATCCTGCAAAGAAAGTATCAATGGAAAATTCAAAGTGTAGGGTGAGAATTATTTTGAAATATTTCACATCAACAAATCCTTCACATACTGAGCACATCTTGTTGAAAAACGTACAGAATGAAACTGTTGAATAAAACTGAGTCAGAGGAATCAGCTAAGATGGCCTTGCCCCATTATCAGCCTCCTACCCCGCCGTATCCCACAACCAAGTTGCAATGAGACCCTAAACGCCAGGAAGGGTAGGGTTAAGGAAGCTTAAGACAATTCCACAAACCTCAGCTTCTATGCCTTCCCCTGCCAGTTCTTTGGCCGCATCCAGAGCCATGCCCACAAGCTTGGAGTGACTTACCAATGTTACATGTTTACCTGGCAAGTAAAAACAAGAACAAGAAAAAAATCAAGTTGGGCATGTATGCCTAGTTAAGTTCAGGCCCGTGACCAAGGGAGGTTGAAATAAATACATCTATGGTTTTTTTTGCATACAAATGCCCCTTTCACATGAAAGTGAACCCCCCTATGTGTCCCGTTTTTCTCCTAAGCGAATCTACTGATGTGCACTTTTGAAGCAAAAGGAAGCCACCCCTTAAGACAACCCAGCTACAGCCCTGAAGTCCAGGTTATGCATGTGCTAAGTCGGTGATTTCAACTAAATTGAACATTATGAATAACTGATATATTTGTCAGAGGCTTTTTGAGTCGAGAAGTCTTATATCAGTTATGATGTTTGTTTGAGGGGGCATACAAACTATTTACATGGTCAGTGTAGAGAATTCTTATCGGTCAAGCCGTCATGCGATAATAACGATTTTATTATGCCGAAGAGCCTTTGTTTAAGCCGAAAAAGCGACGACAACATTGAATGATTAAATGCGGTTTGTTTTCGTAAGACAATTTCAACTGATTCACAGTTCCTGACCGGATACGAAATAGGCTCTGTGAGTCGCGCATACCCACAACGTCTTTGGGTTGAAAGCAAACGCTGAGGCGCAACGTCACAAAGCCATTGGTACGACGAAGGGCAGGCTACGTCAATTCTACATTCCACTATGTTAACGTTAACACGTGATTATTCGTATGTGGTGTGTGGCTAACCTAATACAAACTATTTATGGGATGGCAATTGACCAATCGACTATCAAACAAACTACTCTGAGGCGTAATAATATTTCATATCAGGATCGATATATTTAGTCTAGTGAAAATTGTAAAATTCCTCAGATGACGCCATATGGTGTGCTCGGGTAACATCGCACATCAGAAGCTATCACAATGCAATGAATATTCAAAGAGACGGCATCAAATTCAAAATATTGATATGTGTTATTCGACGTGATCTCAGCTACATGAAAAGGCAAATCTGTATGTATCTGTGCCCATGTAGGGAATCTATGTGAATCACCTCCACGTCATTGTCACGTGAATGCTAAAACTGCAGTTGACTGGTTTTTAGGAGAGTATTCACCCTCGCTCTTCATCATTCTACCAACGTTTTCTTCAGGAGAGTTCTTTATCACTCTCGTGGAAATTGGAAATGCAATGGAGAGAAATATCAAAGAGAGATTACTCATGCTGAAACCCTATCTAGGAGAGTGATCAAAAACTTTCATAGATTTTACAAACACGAGATTCAGGAGATTACAAGGCTTACCTTCCCTTTCTATCTTAGCTTTGCCTATAGGTATGACGAAATCCTCGGACATCGCTTCATCAGACATCTCGAATGGCACCCCGTATAACAGTTCATTCTCCATACATATCACTGAAAGTATCCAAATTTGAACTGTGATAAACTTCAACATCAAACATTTATAAACAATGTTTCTATTTGTTACCAAATCAAACCTGTTTCAATTCATGCCTATTAATCTCCGTCAGGAAGATGATACAACGTAGAAAACGGAAGTTAAAACTAAAAGTTAGCTCCCCTAGAGGAGAGTTGTCCGCCCCTAGGAGAGCTCTCCCATCCATTCCAGTGGCATTACTATAAAGGCTCTGCTCAAACCATTCTCGTCCTCTATTCTCATTGTAATTACCGAGACCTGTAGTGTTTAAGGCCGGCATGAGGGGACGGAGGGAGGGTCAATCAAATTGAAACAGGTTTGATTTGGTAACAAATAGAAACATTGTTTATAAATGTTTGATATTTGATTCCCAAATCTTAAACCTGTTTCAATTCATGCCACAGTACCAACATATGGAGGCGGGAATCCCGGCCTTGTGGTAACTCCCATAGCAGACTAGTAATCGCTGGAACGACACAGACATGGGTATAAATCTGAGACATTATTACTCAACAAGTTAACCCTGGTCACAGACGCAAAGGGTAATTGAAGGAATTGATACAGTTTTAGTTATCTGAGTGTCTCCATCCATGTAGCTGTGCTCGTGATGTGGTACACATTTCCACCAAGTTGTAGGATACCCGGGGCGCCATAGGCAACAAGAAAGGTCCCCTTGGTAGGCACTGTATGTCTTAGGGGGGGAATCAGCCACTGCCATTGCATACAGGGAGATCCTTGGTCCGACCGTAAGTAAAGGGAGGGCGTACACTACCCGAGTCTTGGAAGGTACCAAGTCCACACCACTCTCAGTCCGCAAGCCTCTTGAGGTCAACTCACCATACTTGGAGTGATGAAGGATGCGTTGGAATTGCCGTGCTTGCTCTCTGGGTCCGGCTGCGTAACGTCAACTCCCTGTACTGTCATCACTACTGTTGACCCTAGGCCTGGAGCAGGTGTCTTTTGAGTTGAAATGCAGAGGAACCAGCTGAGACATCTAGAAGGGAGTCAGTTTCTGGAAGACACAAGCAAATTTGCAGTTAGGAGTAAACCCTATCCTAGTGTCAGGCCTTCATTGGTGATTATAGAATCCACGGCCGATCAACTGACTTATTTCCACCTTCTGAGATGCCTTTTTTATCATATAATATATGTAATAATAACAATATGACTGAGATGAGATGAGATGAGATGATACAGCAAGATGGCTGTCTTGCCGCGATGGTGACAATTTTGCCGCCCCCCCCCTCTTTTTCTGAAATTACTCACAACGTGCTGGGTAGCCACAGTGGCCCAAGCGTGGTCACACTATTGATTGCACTGTCATATCACTCAGACAGAAATTAGCGAACGTGGAGTTAATTGTTCAGGCACAAGACAGGACAATGTCATGGAGGGGTCAGTTCTTCCATAAAGGCCATGACGCAGCGATGGCACGAATCACATTAGAAGAAACAGAAGACAGTAGTGGGGGCGTCAATGGTATATCTACCTTCTGCCAATTGATAAGACTATTTTACGGTCTTCTTCAACCATGCGGCTTTTTTTTTAAATATCAAGCCTTGCTGACAGGCGAAGGGACAGAATAACCGTAGCCGAGAGCCGCGAACGGATCGGTACGAGTAAGATAGTGGCGGATGGCTCGAACAGGACATAGCAGAAGATCGTCCTCGAGGCCATGTACAAAGTCTGACAACGCAGGACTGGAGTACGACGTTGAGCGCACGGACCTGAACGAACAGACTCATTTTGGCGATAAATTCAGGAATGGGCCGAAAAGAAATGCAAGACCAATCCGCTGTCCAGGTCATAGAAGATCTTTCAAGAGCATGAAGTTCAGAACACTCTGGACGCCAAAGCAAACGCCGCCACGAAGGCCGTCTTATAAGACACAGCTTTTATAGACGCGGACTCTAAGGGTTCAAAAGGTGGTATAATCAGGGCACACAGAACCACACCGATATCCCATTTCGGTAACAGTTGGCGAGTACAACGCGACTGTAATGCGAAGGCGCGAATAAGCGCAGAGATATTATCGTTAAGGCTAAAGTCGGTACCAAAGGTAAGACGTAACACCCTAGCCAGAGCAGATCGATAGCCTTCCATGGTGCTAATATGAGACTTGCTATCCTGGTGAAGGTGAAGGAGGAAGTCAATTACGAGGGAAATAGAGTCGGGAACGGTATCACGTCCTCGGCACCAGGACAAATAAATCCGCTGTAGAGACCGGACCCGAAAAACGAACGTAGTGAGTAAGGTCCTACATATAATAAACAACCTTAAGGTTGATGACAGAACCATAATGTCAAAGTCTAACCATTGGTGTAACGGTCTATACAGGAATAAAGTACTTGATGGAGAAAGTCGGAAAAAACTGTCCCCCAAGTACACCACGAAAAACATTGTGTTGTTTAAGCACAATCCTAAGGTAAATGGATCTCAACATAATGTTTGTGTGTTAAAGTCAACATGGTTCTGTGTTAACACAACACTGTGCTGAATTCAATTAAAGGCGACTAGTCCGTCATTCACAATCCCGCCGTCGTCCTCAGAGAATATCCACGTCCATAATCCAAAGACCTATTCCATATAACAGTATTTGACCAAATACTGCTGATTCCAATACAATTTAAATATTCTGAACTCCAGACTGGAAACAACAAGGTCTGGACAGAACTCTCTTCGTAGAATAACGACGAACCTAAGTAAATCACAATGTGAAAAACCCGAGAAGAATTGATACAAGTGGAAAGTTGACGCCAACGAACGGACTTCCCCTCCCGCCGACGACCGACGATGAAGAATCAAAGGAGGTGCCGATGAATGGATATAAAATATGCATCTCGCAAATGAAGAAATGACGTGACAAACGGCGTTATGGCGTACCGGAAACGTCTAACCGATGTAATAGAACGACGCACAGGTGTATGAGAGACACATGACGGCGTAATGAACATGTCGTCAAGGTGTAATAGGAAAGCGTAATGTGAAAATGCGAGAAACGTTGTATATGATAAACAACGTAGTGATTTCCTCATTCACAACAACTTAATGTATATACATGCTCATCATGGAGCAGGATACAAACTTATAAAAGTACACGACGTAACAGAAGGGCGTTGCAAACAGTAACCCCGAAGTCGATTGTAATAATTTTCCTTCTCTTTAAACGCAGTAGAGATGAATATATTAAATGTTTGTAGCGTTAATCACCAAATGTAAGCTCAATGAGATAAATGGGATTATGGATCTTTGTGTCAGTGAACATGAATAATGTGTCAATGAACATGGTTATATTATGACCTCTCCCGATGTAATTTGTCTCCTGTACATGAAATTCAGTACTGGAGTTTTATATGGAGAGAATATAAAACATTTACAA
The DNA here is from genome assembly GCA_036873755.1 of Hanleya hanleyi. NCBI lineage: Eukaryota > Metazoa > Mollusca > Polyplacophora > Lepidopleurida > Hanleyidae > Hanleya > Hanleya hanleyi. Next base: position 25 of record JAVTVY010038615.1, on the reverse strand, counting down.
CAATGTTACTATTAATAACCAAATA
>JAVTVY010038614.1:0-15570 GCA_036873755.1 Hanleya hanleyi | reverse complement strand
CAGAGAAATGTGAGTGAAGAAATGCAAGAGTAAATTCTTTTATGGCTGAGAAACAGCATTACTGCTTTCCATTTATATCGGAACTTGGCAACCAGCCAACTGTGTGTATGGGAGATGTTGGTACACTGGTAGACCATGTAAAACAAGGAATGTAGATCAACTCTTCATCGTTTTCTAGAACAGCTCTTCAAAACATACTCTATTCCTTGGGTGAACATGCACTCTTCCTCAGGTGAACGAACACTCTTCGTCAGATGAACGACAGAATGAGGTTGTAATTAACAGAAGTGTAATAAACCAGAGTTCGAATTTGGCACCTGTCCGTCAGTCCGAGACTGGTAAAAAATCAAACGGACTGGTGTGAGTGACTGAACAACAAGTCCGTCGGACTGGTAACAAAAAAGCTCTCAGTTCATTGTGTAAACTATTTGTCTGGATATCTTCGCACAATTTGTAAAGGATGAAAAATGAAATGTCTGTTTTCGGTTACCCGATCAAGTTTAAATAAATCGTGGGAGTCTAAAAAAAATTCCAACGAAATCACGACCACGTTTTACGACCCACGACCGCGTTTTACGACAACAACAACAACCGTAAAGCGGTGCGAACACCGTAAAGTGTGACTGTAATGCAGCATGGCAATGCAGGTGGGCGATCTTTTCAGAAAATAAAGCTCCCAATTCCAGGCCGGGAATCGAGAAATCAGCACTATAAATACGCTCCAGTCGACCTGATCATGTTTACCAGGACAATTTTAAACATATTCTCCATCAACTTCGAAAGAAATCTACAGATTTTTTGGCTTGAAATGGCATTGAAGCAGTGTTTTTCGCGACGACATGTGCAGTCAAAGTCTAGCCGACGGGGTTTATCTTCACACGCGCGCAAGAAATTCAAGAAATGCACAGTTATTAATTTCTTATTTAGTAGCAACCACCACAGAGCACAAAATATTCATGATGACAAATGTTCCCACATCATCTTTTATTTAATATTAACAGACTAGTAAAAATATTTGCGGACTGGTTACATTTTTGGCTCACCAGTCCGGCGGACTGGTTCAAATTTTTCTTAAATTCGAACACTGTAAACCAGCCTGTGCATATATAAGTAATGACCAGTGATAATGCATATGGTCACAAAAATAATGTTACCTTTTCTATCAGACTTTTTTTGTAAATTATCTTAAAATTTTGCCTCATGAATAGTTTACTTCCTAATTATTCTCAACAAAACAATATTTCCTACATGTGCAAACCGACAAGTAAAAACAGAAGGAAGACTGGTCTCGGTGGATTACTGTTCTGATAGTAAGCCCCGTTGTCTGTGCTGAACTTCACATTAGGGGCCATGTACATTTCCCTACCCTTAACTTGTCTTAACCCTTAGAAAACAATGTGACCCCAAATCCCCAATACAACCTGCAAATGCAAGATTCTAAACATGCAGAAACCCAATACCTTCACCTTAAGACTGCATTAGCAACAAATCATTTACAGGGAAAACTAATGGAGCACACTGACCTATTGATAGCCCCAGAAGTGTGGATGTACCTCTGCAATGTACCAACTAAGCCTCACTGAAGGCAATAAGACTTACTGGTAGGGTGTCTCACACACAGTCCAGGCAACATACATGTTCACAACTAGGCTCTCCTCTGACACCCAGTTATCTCTAATGACTGATAGCCCTCATAAATTACAACAACTTCCCAGGTTAATGGTGAACCATCCACCAATAAGGCTGAGGAAATGCTCATCACTAGAAGTAGACAGGTGATGTACTTCATTAGCCAGTGTAGTCACCCTATTACAAATATCGACAGGGAGAAGTGGGAATCTTTCCAGGAAAGGTGTGGAGAAACTTGTGACGATCATTAAGAATTTGTCTCAATTAGCTGGGTGAATCCGTTAATTAATGTTCATTGAATTTCCACTGGGTGGCAACTTGTTGTCTGACAAATTACCTAGGGTGAAGCTTGCCAGAAATTCCTAGGAATGGACAAACAAGAGAATTACAGACTACTGAGCAGACCATATTCAATGGGTAGCCTTGCAGAAGCAGCACATCTTATCTGTGAAGTCTCACTCACATTTAAGAGGTGATCAGAGGATACTGTACATTTTAGTATGGACTCCAGTTCCATAGGTAATATATATATATTTTTCATATTTTACTGCACTACACTGAACAGAATTCTCACTGATATATGTTCTTTCTTGAAGTGACTGATCAATATTTGATACAAATTCTGTGGGTGACTGAACGTTAATAAGGTGATTGAATTGTGTGTATGCAGAACATGCAGAAGGTTTTTGAATTAATTGTGGATATGATTTTGTAAACTTTTTTGTTCACGCTATTCCAATCTTGAAAATTTAATTTTTTGTTTCACCTGTGCAGTACATGTACATATGTGTGTAGTACTTACCTTGAGTAAGGACAGCAGCAAGAACACCAGAATAACTCAAGGAGTTGCCTCCCTTGTGTCAGTAAAAGAACAATTGGTTGAAAGGAACAGTGAAGCATACAGTTCAATATATATGTACTCTTTGTAACAATCTCTGTGGAAAGCCTTTTCTCGAAGTCAATTCTTATAGTCTATATAGGATTTTAAGGCCTGGACAAAACCTGGATCAAAGAGAGAGGAGAGAGGACGTACCTGGAAATGCAATATAATGGTCCATATCAACCCCAGTGTGAGCTTTGGATTACCATCCACTATCTCATCTGCACGAATGTTTACAAGCTTGATCTGAAATACAAATCCTATATTGACAATTTCATTCAAAGATTTTTATTTCAGAACATATACTCAAACTATGTAATAATACAATATGATGTACAAGATTCAAACAAATGAAATAAGCCAATAAAAGATCCTCTTGAATGGTGACGTTTGGTTAAGGTATTCCTGTCCAATCTAAATTTCCACTGAAAGTTTGTCGTTTCACATCGGTTCTGCCATTTACATCAGTTTTTTTTACTATATGTATCAATTCTGATTCATTTTGAAGAACCATGTTTCAACAAAAATCTTTTACTTCAGCCCAGTGTCGACTCCGGATATATACGTTCCGAGAAACTGTCGGACGTTTGATCGTTTTTCGAAAGAATTTGGAGCCACGTGTGGAAAAATCAAACCAGACACGGCTTACTCCAACTATAACGTATTACATGTATTTCATTAATTATTTCACGTGAGTTCGGTGTTTATTATTAAAAAAGACACTTATTTATGTGAAGATCGTAAAACAGAGCGTCATTTATTCAGAAAAGTTTGTTGAAACGCGTAAAAACGCACCTTGTTTGCAAGCTTCAACAACGAAAACCCGGAAGGCAATCCCAACGTTAAAGATGTCAAATTGAAGGGCAACAACTCTGCTATCATTCTTTACAACCTTTCTCATGTCACGTAGTAAAAATGCGTCGATTTTATTGGGTGAAATGGTCATGTGTTTCGAGTCCTTTCCATTCAACTCCAATAAACCCGGGAAAATGCTGATCACCTGACGTAAGCCGACTTCCTGATTGGTCAAACTGCTCCAACTGCTCATTAGCATAATATATTCACGAGTTACGCATGCGCCCTGGCCGATTTCGACGGAGTCAGAATGGCACTTGGTTTCGCTGAGGGAAGCCACACTTCGCGTAAACAAAAGGATTTTTACCGATTTACTTGGAATATTCAATAAATATTCAATAATCGTTATGCTACGAGTAACCAGGAATACATACTGTGACATCTATAAGAATTTAGACGAGTTATTAAGTGGAGATGAAGCAAAACAGACCGTCCATCGGCAGTACTCTGAACGTGATAGAATTCTAACTTGAGTTTTACGGTACACAATTTTTGCCGAATTACGATTCCTATATATTTCTAAAGCTGTAAAATGCCAAATATTTTCTGAGTGTATGTTCAGTGTTTCAAATTGATGTATCGTGCATCAAATACCATCCATTATTTCAATTTATTTATAAATTTCAACGACCAGACAGTCGCCTCTTTTGAGCCGATTTTGAACAGTTCAACTCTGCTCGACAGTCTGGCACTCACACGTTGACCAGCGTATAACTGGCCGACAGGACAAGGGTTAAGTTTGGTCAAGTTAGATTACGCCTTGCCTTATGTGCTATACAAACACAAATTCTCCAGTAATATCACAATTACAATAATAACACTGATGAATTAATAGTTCTGGTTACTCCAGAAATTACTCTAGAAAGTTTGCAATACTCAATTTCTAACTTTAACTCTGCAGAATTATCTTAAATACTGTAGACAGATATATATAATCCATTATAGACTCACCCCTCTATGTTTGAGAAAGTTCAATGATATTTGTACATTCTGTAGTTTGTGAAATCTCATGTGACCCCTCTCTCGTGGCTGAAAGTGAAAATATCAAAGTTGTTTAATATTGCTACTAACAATCTGCTACTAATGCAAATCCTGTAATAACAGAATAGTGAATATCAGGCAAAACTTGTTTGTACAGGGCAGTTTGGCAGATGTCCATTGAGAAGTTATTTCCAGGCTTGAGTATATACATGAAATATAATATGCAGTATGATGTCTAATAGAACTCAACTTCCTTCAAAAGGTATCAAATTATTAAACAAGTATTTCTTTATTATGTGTTTTACACAAAAAAGGTTCACTACTCCTGAACATACTTACCAAGTTATCCTGTGATAGCACCTCCAAAAGTGAGAGTAGATTGTGTCCATCTCTAAGGTCATCAAACAAGTCAACGATCCTTCGACCAGCCTGAAATCACAAGTACACCAAATGCATTATACATGTCAACAATTTTCTTTTGAAAAAAGCACAATATTGAAGAACGAATTTATTTCTTTGTACAGGTAAATGTACTATGTTAAAGTAATATGTAAGGTACTAATTAGGTAATATTCAGCACATATCAGAATTTCATTCCCAAAAGCATACCCCAGGTCAAATAAGAAGAAATGGGTAAAGAAGATGTTCTCAAAAGGTACATGTACATGTGTGATATGTATTTTAATACAATTATTCATGTAGATGACATGTTTGCTATTAACTAGGATGCATAACATAGCTGAATCCTACAGGCAAAAGGGATTCATAATAAGGGGGATAACTCTTTGATACTCAAGGACATGGCAACACAAGGAGAGACAGAGAGAATTACATTGTCACGTTCAGCAATATTTCAGCTTCATGTATGTAGTGAATAGCAAAACAAGTTGAAAATTTGAAGCATTTTAAATGAAAATTGAAATACACCAGAAAATAGCAGTCTTCTAGATGGAAACAAAACTGTACACCTATTATGGAATCAAGAATAAGCAGCAGAAAATAATACACTTTTCAAGCAAGCCTCATAAATCAATGAATATGTTTTCCATAAAATTAGTTGTGGATTACTTCAGAATCTGTTGCCACCTAAACCTTTCAAACTAATTGATGAGCTTATCCACATTTTCCCCTCTCATGTCATTATCAAATTCATGTAGACATTGTCCTATTGTAAACTATTTCACAACAATCAAACAATTTTTCATGCTTCAAAAAAATAAAAATATTTCAAATTTGACCATGTACATGCAAAGGAATAAAATACTGCCTACTTTAACTTCTACATCATCAAGACCCGGTTCAATCATGATATGCTAAAGGAATCAACAAATGACAATGAAATGGTCGAAGAAACAGAAAAATAAGGTTTACAAACATGGCCAATCAGCAGCTATATCATTATCATGCTGCTGAAAAGTTACAAGCTAAAATTATAATATTACTTTGCACTCTGCAGAATGTTACTTCATGCTGGGGACTGGTCAACTAGAGAGACACGAGACATGCACAGGATAGAAGACCTGTCAAAAACACACGAGTAACGATTGTGTCACCGACCAACCTTATCAAATCTCCAGTGCTGCATGTAGTCAACAGGGAGAGGATACCACTGGCAGATTAAATACAACAGGTACATGTATAGCCTTAATGTTTATGGAGTATGGAGGACACACCTTAAAATACTTTAATATTTTGACATCACTAATACTGTTAAATCTCCGAGTCTAATAATTCAATCACAGGAAGTGAAATGTTCCCACCATCAACTCAGGGGGTGATCAAATTTATTAGAACAGGAAGAACAAAATGGTTCAAAATAATATAAATAATTCTTTATTTCTCCATTATTTTTATCGATTTTAGAGGGTAATCAACTTTATCAGAACGACCGATTGAATTTTGTCCACAAAATTGGGAGTAACTGAGTTTTACTTGGGTGATTACACTATTAAAGCAGTTACTGTACGTATTCCAGGCTTGCATCAAGAATATTACCAGTTCTAAGCAAATCAACTAGAAGTGTGTAACCTTAGTCTGGGCTAGCTTGAAAGCACTGGTCACTGCCACTCTGTTCATAATGCATGGTATAGTTGCACAGTAAGATTGGGATGTATCTTGTTGATGCAGATTCAAAACAAAAATCGAGAGATGTATCACGGGAGGTTAGCTGATGCTGGAATTGAACTACTCAAACAACAAAACCTACATAATTAGTGTCACTCATGATCCCACATGTGTCGACACCGCATCTTGTCTTTCATGTGTAGAGATTGTGCAAGAGGCTAGTGGTGTAGGTGGTTTAACAAGTGCCAGTACCATCCAGGTATTTTAATCTAATGTTACACACTTCTAGTTGATTTGCTTCTGATATTACAAAACATATTAAAGATATTTTAAACATCTTCAAATATTCAAACAATCTGAATTAAAACATTATCGATACCAAGAAATGTATGAATCTGAAGGATATTTACCCAAAATCTCAGACAAGAAATTATGCTGTATATATATATATACACTGTGGATGTGGATGTGGTCATACGGTACAAGTGCAGGACCAACAAAATTGAAGTGGTTAATTTCTTTATTAGAGTCCGAGTTTCCTGTTTCAGGGGAAAATACCACTCTCTCCCTACTTCAAGTCTGAGATAAAATATTTGTGAAGAAATGATTGAGTGAGTTGATGTTAATGTTGCAGACAGCAATATTTCAGCCAAATAACGACGACAAGTATCTAGATTAGTCGTCTCTTTTTTTAATATTTGAGCTGCCTGAGAACTGGGATTCTATTCTTTTTATGCCCTGGGGAAACCCTATAGAACCTCATTTACATGACCAAATATGGGGGAGTTCTGTTCAGTTCTAGTATTCATTCATGAAGAGAAAAGTAAATAGGATATGTTTATTTATATATACCATTTTTCCTTCTTACAAACCCAGTCTATGGTTCCCACCCCTTTCCTGTTCTCAAGTACTACTTTCCTTTATGGGTTATTCTAACATCTCAGGTTGTATTTTGTAGGAGAGATTTTCTTTACTGTCAAGACGAATATATATTTATGAGCGGACAGGTAAGGGAGATTAGACCAGCATGCCCAGTGACCCGTGCCTAATGGGGGCGACCCTTGTCATTCCTCTCCCAGGGCACCTAGCCTAAGGCCAGAACAACCCAAGGTCGTCAGTATAGACCTTTATATATATCAATACATAGTGAGCTCTGAGAAATCTGTGAGCACAAAACTCTGATTTTCTCCAATACAACATAATCTCTTGTGAAATCACATAAGAAAGAGACCCATATTCTAGTGAACAAGATTACTTGATCCCAAGCTTAGCACCATAATCAGATAAAAATAGCACATGTTCAATAGCGTGACAGGATGATTCAATAAAAGAGCAAAATACTTTTCAGAGCAAATTAATACAGACCATGCTCAATGTAACTAACAAAACAGAAGTATTGATGTACAACACAATTTATATGTGATACATGTATATAGCAAAGAAATTTAAGCAGTAATGTGTTGATGTGTGTGTAATACAATTATCAGAATAATGCAATGTATGCTTTGAATACTTAACTTTGTAATCTATCTTCTGATGTGTTACCTATACATGCTTCCACTGGACAATCTCGCTGACATCACATAACCATCAGTAGATTATATAATACCATATTCATTCTACAGTACGTGAAAGAAATGAACTCAATACTGGGATGACATGATGTTAACATCATGACAACCCGATTCTGTCACGATGTTAACATGATGATAACCCGATTCTTGTCCTGATCTTGTCCCAGTTTTGTCCCGGTCTTGTTACAGGGACGACATCGGGATAACATCGGGACAACATAGGGACAACATAGGGACAGCATCGGGACGTCATGTTGTTATCTCCAAATTACAATCGTTTACGTGACATGTGAATAGAGGCAATTGCGTTAATGTTTACACTCGTTTGGTTCGGTTATTAAAATATGACCGCAAAAATTTTAAACCGCAACGAAGTTTGAACGAATTATGACCAGAATATGAACGGAGTTTGACCGGAACGAAATGAACCGAACGGAGTGAGCAAAGTTTGGACTCCCGCAGTGCCATTGGACTGCCCGCTGCTGCCGTTAAACTTTAATCGTCCGTACATGTTTGCCTGTGAATAAAGTTGGATGACTGACAGAATGACTCGGAAACCCGTATAGTTAAATGTTTACAAAATGTACTGATTGAAATTTGTTCAGATAGATTGGTTTGGTTTGGCGAAAAGCCCCACGTGATCCAAATGTGCGAACTTTGACCCTGCAGAGCTATGCCCCTGAAAACAGCCGCACCACGTACTCCTACCCGTGCGGCGCTTTTAGTGTGATCACCTACTGTTCACTTCCATAGTCTACCGAATTTGTGATTGCAGATGAATTGATTTTCAAAATACTATAACTACATGGCTTGTTGTCCCAAGATTCTGTTATAGTGCCGGCTTTTGTTTGTTTGTGAGACGAATGAATAATTTTTTTTTGTACTCAGAATTAAGAGTCCACCCGCAATACATAACAACGGAATAAAATAACAACATTTCACATGGGTACATGCAGATCTAATCCCAATTACGAAGTTAAGAGTATATTAACCAATACAATAATAGTAACACTTTAAATTAAGCCTAGAGCTCAAATTAACAAAAAATTAATCCCGTTTTGCGAGATATGAGAAAATATAAAATACCACATACCTTGAAATGGAATCTTTAGTACTTCCATTTCTGCTCTCGTTATTCATTATTTAATTATTTATTTTAATAGCTAGTGCTACAAAAGATCTCAAATGAACGAAGAAATAAATGTACCGTGAAATTTAAATGAAACATTGATTTGATGGACAGCGAAATCCGAATGGGAATTAAGCGGGCTACAATTTCAATCAATCAAAAATCGAAATGTAATCAGGTGGGTCTAACAAAAGGAACAAGAGCCCAAGGGGCTTCAATATACGCCCGTATATCTGGGATTACATTGGTTCAAATTTCAAGGTTGTTTAATAGCCTTGATTCCAATTGATCTAGCAATCCAGAGAAAGGTCTACAATTTTTTGCTTATGAGAATGTAACATATATCACATCTTACATTGAATGATAAACTAAAATGAGCTTAACTCTTGGTAACTGGTTGACCTTGGAGCAAGAGCTGAGAGCTCACATATCCCACACTGAAATCGACAATAGTCAAACACAAGAAAATAGTAGTTTTCCTGCAAATGGATTCCTTTCAGACGAGAGAATTTTTCATGAAGGAAGAAGAAAGTGATGAAGTAAACCTTTGTTCTTGAGTTAATAAACAGGTGTGAAGTTCATAAAGGACTCCTTCCCCCGTTGAATTAGTAAATGTATGCTTTTATTTCACAACAGTTCAACTAAATGAAGCGTTTCAAACATGGGAGACAACTCCACAGGACAATATCATATAAATGCAGGGGAAAGACTTTTGAATATTCCAACAGTTTTGGGGGACTGCGACCTAGAACTTTGACAAATTGATCTCATGTGTATGGTTCCACTTTGCCATGCGAGTAAGGTATACTCAAAGTTTGGTACCAATCCATACCTTGAAACTAGAGCTATCGCATGGACAACAAATGTTAACGGATGAATAGACAGAACGCAACATCGCATTACATGACCTCGTCTTCGACAGGCATATGAAAATGTGACTTTTAATGATTTCTTGATTTTGGGGTCACAGTGACCTTGACCTTTGACCTTGGCCTAAATTTTGGTACATGACAAACTGTCTCCCTCAATTTCTCAATGGACACAAAAAATAATGATTTTTAACAATTTCACGATTTTGGGGTCACAGTGACCTTGACCTTTGACCTTGACCTACATTTTGGTATGTGACACATAGTGTGTCCTTAATGTATCTACTGGCACAAAAAATGTTATTTTTAATAATTTCCTAATTTTGGGGTCAGTGACCTTTGACCTTGACCTAATTTTTGGTATGCATCACTTCATTTCCGCCTATTGAATCCACTCACAAAAAATAAGAAATTTTTAACGATTTCCTGATTTTCGATCACACTGACCTTTGACCTCTGACCTTGACCTACATTTAATATGCAACACATCGTTCCCCCCTAGGGCATCCACTCACCAAAAATTAGAACTGTAGATAGAAAACTGTCAACGATCAATGATTTCCTGATTTTTGACAACAATGACCTTTGACCTCTGACCTCGACCTTAATTTTGGTACGCGACACATCGTCTCCACCTGGCATATCCACTTACAAAAAATTGCAACTGTGGATAGAAAACGTTCACAGATATAGACCGGACACGAACACTTCAGTTATTTCCTGTTTTTTAGGCCAGTGACCTTTGACCTGTGACCTCGACCTTCATTTTGGTACGCGACACATTGTCTCCCCGTAGGGTATCCACTCACCAAAAATTGGAGCTGTGGATAGAAAACTGTCCCAGATATAGACCGGACACGAGAACCGGACAGACGGACAGACGGACAGACGGACGGAATCCGCCATCCCATAATACGACCGCCTTTTGGGCGGGCGTAACATATATCACATCTTACATTGAATGATAAACTAAAATGAGCTTAACTCTTGGTAACTGGTTGACCTTGGAGCAAGAGCTGAGAGCTCACATATCCCACACTGAAATCGACAATAGTCAAACACAAGAAAATAGTAGTTTTCCTGCAAATGGATTCCTTTCAGATGAGAGAATTTTTCAAGAAGGAAGAAGAAAGTGATGAAGTAAACCTTTGTTCTTGAGTTAATACACAGGTGTGAAGTTCATAAAGGACTCCTCTTCCCGTTAAATTAGTAAATGTATGGTTTTTATTTCACAACAGTTTAACTTAATGTAGCTATTTCAAACATGGGAGACAACTCCACAGGACAATACCATATAAATGCAGGGAAAAGAACTTCGAATATTCCAACAATATTCCAGCACATTTAGTCAGCTAAGCTTGATTCAGTTCTGGGGGACTGCGACAGACCTTTGACAAATTGATCGCATATGTATGGCTCCACTTTGCCATGCGAGTAAGGTATACTCAAAGTTTGGTACCAATCCATACCTTGAAACTAGAGCTATCGCATGGACAACAAATGTTAATGGATGAATGGACAGAACGCAACATCGCATTACATGACCTCGTCTTCGACAGGCATATATGAAAATGTGACTTTTAATGATTTCTTGATTTTGGGGTCACAGTGACCTTGACCTTTGAACTTGGCCTAAATTTTGGTACATGACAAACCGTCTCCCCTCAATTTCTCAATGGACACAAAAAATCATGATTTTAACAATTTCACGATTTGGGGGTCACAGTGACCTTGACCTTTGACCTTGACCTACATTTTGGTATGTGACACATAGTGTGTCCTTAATGTATCTACTGACACAAAAAATGTTATTTTTAATAATTTCCTAATTTTGGGGTCAGTGACCTTTGACCTTGACCTAATTTTGGTATGCATCACTTCATTTCCGCCTATTGAATCCACTCACAAAAAATAAGAAATTTTTAACGATTTCCTGATTTTTCGATCACACTGACCTTTGACCTCTGACCTTGACCTACATTTAATATGCAACACATCGTTTCCCCCTAGGGCATCCACTCACCAAAAATTAGAACTGTAGATAGAAAACTGTCAACGATCAATGATTTCCTGATTTTTGACAACAGTGACCTTTGACCTCTGACCTCGACCTTAATTTTGGTACGCGACACATCGTCTCCACCTGGCATATCCACTTACAAAAAATTGCAACTGTGGATAGAAAACGTTCACAGATATAGACCGGACACAAACACTTCAGTGATTTCCTGTTTTTAGGCCAGTGACCTTTGACCTGTGACCTCGACCTTCATTTTGGTACGCGACACATCGTCTCCCCGTAGGGTATCCACTCACCAAAAATTGGAGCTGTGGATAGAAAACTGTCCCAGATATAGACCGGACACGAGAACCGGACAGACGGACAGACGGACAGACGGACGGAATCCGCCATCCCATAATACGACCGCCTTTTGGGCGGGCGTATAAAAATAGTTGAGAAAATACTTAATTAATATTATCCTGGATGGTATTAAAAAGATTCGTTCTCATCGAGGCTCAGGCGTACATTCCGAAGATGTTTTTCGTCCTCAATACAATTGTGTTGCGGAAACCTGTGGCTTAGGGAGCGTATCAATATTAAGAACGTTCACCAACTTCTAAGGAGGAATGGCGTCAGAAAATGAACTGGTGTGCTCCTGAAGAAAAAGAACGTTCGATAGTTCAGAAATGAACTCGGGTGCGTTCATTCTCAAATTGAACGTTCATATTTTAGCGTCCAAAATATATTTGAACAGGCGAGTTTAATTTGGATGCCCCGCAACAAAAAATGAAAAAATATCAATGTACGCCGTCATAAAGATTTTATGCTGTTTTGTTTAGCCATATCACGTGCGGTATATAAAACGGCAATGTATTTCCTTATGTTTGATGTGCGCAGGTTTTTCACACTTTTGCTTACCCAAAAATCAAGAACTTGCGGGATGTTTGGACTTGAAATTAAAGCATTTTCCAAGGACTGAAACGCTGCCGTTGTCGATTCATATTGAATTTTGCTGTTTCAACTATAATTATATCTAAATAAACGATCGTTAACGATCGATCCCATTTTTGGGGAGATTTATGATGGGATCTCCTAACTAAGCTATCCCGAAATTCAAATAGTTAAACGACTCAACTCAAATATACATGGCGTATGGAATTAGTTTCATTAATTTGTCGAAGAGGTACGTGCTCATAGCCCAAAGTTATATGAAGAAAACCAGTCGTTTACGCACATTTGGTTGGCGAAGAGGACATTGTACCGGGATATTTCAGTTTTCTTGCATCTTTGAACGAAAGTTGTTCCTGAATGAATAATATACATGATATAAACAAACTTTAATAACTTTCAGTCAGATACTTATTTCAATGGATAAAATGGTGCTACCCGTTGAGGGTCTCTCTGATGGGACCCTGCATGCTCCTTGTGGATTAGTTGCTGTTCGCAAACCGAAGTCGCCGACTGTATTGCTTTATATTCCTCTCCCAACCGCTTTCTAGATTAGTGACAAATTGAATTATATTTCCTCTTTCTACTTGCGAAACAATTTTTGTCTAGATTTGAGAGTATAAGTTATAGTCTTATCTTGTTCGATTCATGGAGACTGCTCCGTCATGGAGCCGGTCTTCCAGGCTCCGTCGTAGGCTGCTATCCCAGTCTCTGCAATTGGTTGTATTGTAAAGACCTTTGTACGACTGAATGGGATTAACAAGGGGGACTCTAATAATTTGGTTTCCATTGTGCAATCGACGTTTTTATCTTCCAGGGTGTGTCCTCGCACGTCCGCGGAGTGAAGGTCAAATATTCGGGAACCTTCAAGATGTAACATATATGTATATGGGCCATGCACGAACCCCTTTATTGAGAGTATAGCGCGACATCTAAAATAATTTTAAAATTATATACCCTGATCACCCCAATATCTGTTCGTATAGCTAATATATAGCTATTCTATCATATTCTGGTTTCTATTTCCTTTCATAACATTTATCCAGTGGCAATTGAGCAGAATGCATCTGCATATGTATATGTTATATTTTCAGTCATCTGTCGGGTTGATGAACGAGGACTTATTGAACATTGTATGATTTGTGTTAGATCATGGGGGTACCTCCATGTTTAGATAGATAAACGATTCGCGATTAAATAACTTAGAGTGTAGATAGAATTTATGTGTGTTCAGTGGATTTCTCCTCATGAGGTGACAAATTTTCCAGCAGTCTCTCGCCTGATAAAATAATCCAGAAAGAAGCCAGATGAATATTATACTGGTACATCCACAATTTATATCGATGGATCTAATTTTACAGTTTAATAAAATGTGGATTCCCTATTTGTCAATATGCCATAGATATACTTGTTTGATTGGGTAATAACGAAATGCACTATTCTGTTCGAAATGAGGTAATACAGGTGAGTACATGCACGTGGGACAGAATATGTGTGGCTGCACGACATACCAAGCCTGAAAGATCAGATCAAGATGGTGAGGTTTTCTTTTACACTCTTTTAATCTTTCTCATAACCCCCCTCCCTCACCCATGCAGCTGTCACAACTTTCGAGATAAACGTTTTTGTGCCTGATCCGCAATCGTCTGTGTCAGCTTCTTGAGGATGATTCCAGGTTCTCCCACGGCCCATGCTGCTGTCGTGCACCATTCGGTATCATTCACTAGTATGTTTGGGACGACAATTTTCAGTATACACTTTACGTGTTTATGGAATTCTCATCAACTGCTTTGGTCTCACTCGACATGAAGTGTACAACTGAACCGTCAATTAGCAATGAATCCACATCATTCGTTAACTTCTCTTGAGTAGAATCTTATATTTCTGAGAGAGTTCAAACGGACGATGAAGCTTGACCTGGGCAACAATCAATTTCAAATTCCCCCCACAACTATGAAAAATCTCACTTTCTGGATGAAAATAAATAAGTGATCTTCGTGAGCCGATTAAGACCATTCCACATTCATTTCACAAACCCGACCCCACAAGGAGAGATTTGCTTCTTTAATGTTGAATTAGACAAAGACTGATCATCGGAAAACTGTTAATATCAGCTAATAATGCATCATAATGGTACAGGAAATAAAACAAATATTTGCAGTTGATATTGACATCCACTGAAAAGCGCCAATGAGGCATAGAATGTAGTTCTAAGCAAAAATACAAACAATAATATTCTAATTAACTGTCAGTTTCACTGAAATGGAATTAGATTATTTTGTGAAGAAGATCACAAAATAATCTGAACGCTGATTAAGTCTCGGCTCTGTGAGCTCACGCCAGTTCAGACGATGGAGACAAAGGTCGGCTGATCGATAGCGAAACGGCTCCGTTGCTACATGAGGATCCAGATCCATAGCTCCTGCATCGTCGACTGATGGGGAGTCCAGACTGTATGGTGAATTTTGGTGAACAAACTTGCAAACCTGTCAGTTCCTTATATTCAATTCAAGTTGGTTTACAAGCGTAGTTTGTAAAAATCATCAGTACCGGTTCCCGTGTCCAATAACGTGGCCAAGGATATCTGAAATTACAAATGGAAAAAAATAACAATGAAATAATTCCAACAATATTATTAT
>JAVTVY010038613.1:0-16082 GCA_036873755.1 Hanleya hanleyi | reverse complement strand
ACACCGAACTTTGGGCGCGCGAATTTCACTCGAGCCTATCAGAGCCTGTTTACAGCCACCGGTCAAATCAACCAGGACGAAGGGAATATGATCGGTCGGGAGGACTACGGGAACGGATACACGTTGTTCTGTTTCGATTTGACCCCCACCTTAGAGAACGACCATCAGCTGGCCCTCGCCAAGCAAGGCAATTTACGGTTGGAAATCCACTTTGCACGAGCCCTCCGGAGCACCGTCAATGTGATCCGCTACGCCGAGTTTGACAACATCATTCAAGTGGACAAGGCGCGCAACGTCCTGTGTGACTTTGCCACCTAACATGGATACAGACCAGATAACCACCGTGCTGGAGAATGACCCAGAGACACGTATGGTCTTTCAAGGGGTGTTCGCCTGAGATGTGTTCCCATTAGACCGTATGTATCCTGCTGCTTACGTTCTCAACACGGACCCGATGGATCGACCCGGTGAACATTGGGTGGCCGTGTACTTGACAGAACAGCAGGGCGAATACTTTGACCCGTACGGCCTGCCACCCTCCATCCCGATTTAACAGACTTCATGGATCAAGGCACAGAGACGTGGTGTTGGAATACCAAAACGTTGCAAAGCCTGGCCAGTAGCGTGTGCGGACAATATTGCTTGTTTTACCTGTACCATCGATGCCGGGGAAGACCCTTATCTACCATCGTACAGATGTTTGACGAGTACCCCAAGGCCGAGGACCGCGATGTACTCGTATATGACTGGGCCGCCCATCATTTCAATGTACAAGCCCCGTTCTGGGCTTAAGTTCTTTCAATGTACACACGCCCGCTGTTCTGGGCTTAAGCTTACAAGCCCCCTGTTCTGGGCTTCAGTTCTTTCAATGTACAAGCCCCCTGTTCTGGGCTTCAGTTTTCACGTGGTTGTTCTCACGTTGTTGTTGTTACTGAATAAAAAACAAAATGAGATCTCACCAAAAACCCTGTCTTGTGTGTTTTCTATATGAGCATAATGCATGAAACTGGCTTTGAACACCGTATTAGCCAATCAGTGGCCTAGAATGGAGCCAAAGGTAACCCATCCATGTCCAGAAAACATTACCCGGGTGTACAAGAACCCGGATGAAGGCGCGGACGTAGGCGAAAGCATCCCAGTACCCGGATGTAGGCGCAGACGTGAGCGAAATTCTAGTACCCGTCCATTGGTTGTTTTATCGATCGCTCATTGGCTCATTTTCTCGACCGCTGATTGGTCCAAATGGAACTGCCCATCCTTCCCAGGTTAATTTACAATCCCTTTTGGGGTTCAAGCTCTGTATATCGATGCCGCAACATTGTCTCCGAACCTTGCCGAAAGGGAGACCTTGGACCTTTTGACCTGGATGTGACCTTTGAATTTTTAACCCGACATTCATCCGCGCACTGCCGGTGATGACGCGCGCGCGCGCGTGCGGCCGGAGAACCCGCGCGCGCGCGCTGCGGCCGGGGCGGGGCCGGGCCGGGCCGGGCCGGGAAAAACCCCGGAGGTTGAACATCCGGACGTCTAAGAGAACATTGGAACTCTTCTGGGTTTGGAGGTGAAACCCGGAAGTGACGTCACAACCCACGTGACCTGCGCAGCAGAATGGAAACGACACCCTAGTCTAGCCCCCTCACATAGGCTTCACATGGATACCTCACTCGATCCCATCGGCCCACTAGTGGCCCACCTACACCCAACACGTCTATTTCCATACCCTTTGTCCACTTCGCATGCGCAGAGTGACGATATTTCAACCCCGCACTCACCCCATCAGATGCCCCCTTACATAGGCTTCACATTGATACCTCACTCGATCCAATCAGCCCACTAGTGGCTCCCCTAGATCCCAAAACGTCTATTTCCATACACTTTGTCTATTGCGCATACGCAGAATGACGATATTCCTACCCCACATCCATCCCATCGGTTGCCCCCTCACATAGGCTTCACATTGATACCTCACTCGACCCCATCGGACCATTAGTGGCCCACCTAGATCCCAAAACGTCCACCCTGTATGGACCTATACACCCATAGCCATGCAGTATAGGCCTATGGGCCTACCCAGGCCTCGGTGACTTTTTCCAAAAATTTCACCGTTTCGCTCCGGGACCCTTCCCATCGTGTTCTAAATGACGAGACGTGAAAACAAATCCAAACAGCCCATATCACAATGAACGTGTGTGAATTTCCCAGGTTGGACCTATACCCCCCATGGCCAGCCTATGGGCCTATATACAGACCTCAGTGACTTTTCCCAAAAATTTCACCGATTCGCTCCGGGACCCTTCCCATTGTCATTTTCTTGGCGAGACGAGAAAAACGCGACCCCACAAGCCATAGTAAAGCCCACGAAACAAAATGACCATCCCCATACCCCATACAGGCATTTTCCCTTATATTGTATAATACAGACCCCTATTGTAGGGGTAAAGTCCGTATTCCGCTTTTTATAGTTTCGGGAAAAAATCCTAATTTTACATGCACCCACCCCATTGACTTGATAGGCAGGCCCGATAAGCCCGGGGACCGATATTAGCCCTTTGGCTAGGGTTGATAGGGGTTTTCCCCTATTTTAGGGGTAAAGTCCGTGTTCCGCTTTTTATAGTTTCGGGAAAAAATCCTGATTTTACATGCACCCACCCCATTGACTTGATAGGCAGGTCCCAATAAGCCCGGGGACCGATATTAGCCCTTTTGGCTATGGTTGATAGGTGTTTTCCCCTATTTTAGGAGTAAAGTCCGTGTTCCGCTTTTTATAGTTTCTGGAAAAAATCCTAATTTTACATGCACCCACCCATGACTGGATGCCCCTTCACGAATGCTTCACTTTGATACCTCACTCGACCCAATCGGACCATGCAGCGTATTTCAAGTCTGGAGACTACTTTTTCTCCGCGGAAGCTTTTTCCCGCGACCGCATCACCACCAGACCGCATCACCGCGGAAGAATAATCTGACCTCCGTGACATCTTCGGTCACCTCCGTGTACGACATTGTGGGAAAAACCCCACAGACAGGTCAGTACATGCCTTGATCACGTGATCGCCACGTGACCACCCCCTTAAATTTTACCCGGGGGAACAATTAATGAGGTCAATAAGCCTTAAAATCACCTTTCCCTACTACTAAAATTCCACAGACAAGTCAGTACATCTCCTATCATGTTCCCACGGACCTCACCGAAAAGACACGGACCTGACCGAAGAAACACGGAGGTGAACGATATTGTGGGAAAAACCCCAGTACATGCTCCGCTCACCGAAAAGACACGGAGATGAACGACATTGAGTCCCCACAGACAGGTCAGTACATATCCTATCATGTTCACAGGTAACGCCCCATTCACCCAGACCGGAAGTGACGTCATACGGCAAGGTCACGCTCCATTCACCCAGACCGGAAGTGACGTCATACGGGACTGGTGGCGCCCCCTGACAGAAAAAGGGGAACCAAGAGTTACCTCCCTGGAAAACCTTGCTCTTCGTGCACCTTATATACTACTGAGGTGGAATGGCGAAATGGCGTCAGTGATTTGAAGCTGCTTTTGTTTTCAACAACGCCGCGAATCAAAAATATTTATAATGGCCACTTGGAATCAATTAGGATAAAATACAAATATGGCAATGTACACGGAAAAATATGAAATCAACAGAATCAAAACTGGTATAAAGAGTTCGACTACCAACTCCTATTTGTATCTCAAATAAAAGAAGACATTCTGAAGCAGATATGAAGGGCTCACCATACCAACTCATGTTTGGATCTCTCGCAAATTAAAAAATCCTGAAACATGTTTGTACAATTATAAAGAAAATGTCCTCCGTTTTGTTTACAGGAAATTGTGGTCCATATCTTTCTGGTGTTGAATTAGGGTTCAGAATCAAGGTCACATTTCCTTTGAAAGAATATATCCATAAAACTTAGGCAGTCATTTCTTAAAAATTTTCGCTTGCAGGGCGAAATCATTGTATTTCTCCGTTATATTCGAACAAGCTGCAAGCCATTTAGTAAAACTGCTCGAGGGGTCTAAATGGAAATACAAAACATTGAAGGCTTAATTTGGTCTGTATAGCTTATTACGTTGTGGTCAATTTGAGTCTATTGGCAAAAGCTCAGAGCAAAGCATCATGTGTGAATTCAAACCGGCGACCTTCTGGATGTTTTAAAATGGTATCATGGCCATTTTTCTTTCATGTTTTTGCTCTTCCAGAGTAAATATTCCCCAGAAGTTATTATTTCATGTCACATTATTATTTTCCAATTTATTTTGTAGTTTATGAGGAGAAAATTGCATAAATAATTTTAAAACAGTCGAACAATTCGGTTAAAAAATGCAACCACAGCGGCCATCTTGAATATGTGTACATTTACATGTAGAGCTTGACTCATAGCTATAGTATGGCAAGCTTTAGCTCTCTAGACTCAAGGATAACGAAAATATTTATATATTGATGAATGTTTTCACATTCCTTAAATATCAGTTATTTTGCTCAGTTGTAGCCATAGTAGCAAGGTGTTTTATCAAAATACTCAGTGGTGCCAGGTGGGCACCCTTCATTTTCTATATGTACATGATATGTTGATATGAAATTAGTCGAAAACTATTGTGAGCCCTTCAGGTTCGAACAAAACCCCTGTTTGGCTGCCAGCGTCTTCGCTACAATAAAGCTAAGGAACATACAAGGTCCAATCGCACTCACCCCCATTTCTGGAAATGACAAAAATCGCTGGAACACATATCCTTGAACTAGCCTGTACCCCTATTCCACCGTTGTGTCACTGTCAAACAAGCAGATATCGAAAAGACATGCAAAAAGCTACCAAACAATGATAGTCTACACCAATCTCGGGGCGGTGATGGGGGGGGGGGGACTAATGACCCATGGAGTATGTAAGTAGAATGTAAAAGGGGGGTTCTGAGCCAGGGAAGCCGGGGAAGCCGATGACGTCATAATGGCGATATCTCGGGAACTAAGACGGATAGAGACTCGTGGCTTACGGCGTCGTATTCCTCTCGTATAGATGCGCGATAAAGGTCCTATACAATTTTATCGCCCGACGGTAACTTTCGCCGCAATTCGACGATAATCGGTGTCACGTGATTCGGCGATTTCTCGCGAAATAGCGCCATACGCGCACGCTGTTTGCGGCGTTGTATTCCTCGTATAGGGGTCTACCGTAAAGCTCCTATACGAATTTATCGTATCCCCGTAAGTTTCGCCTCTATTCGGCGTCGGAAAACGCTCCGTTTACTTACTTAACCGGACACGGAATACGTCCACGCGAAAATTAGGTCGACCGTCACATGGTCAACTGATAAAATGACCAATGCGTATATAAAGGCTTCTCATGCGCTGTTTCTGCGACTGTCGCACCTGTAAAAACCGATATGTATCGACTAATGAGTAATCTATACGTTCAGGTGAGGGGTGAAGGAAATTCTCCTCGAGTAACATTTCAACGTATACGACATAATGGGCAGATTATAAAACCTTATGGTGTTGCCATACGACTGACGAGAGATGGGTGGTTTTCATTCAAACAATTCCTGCCTAGAGTGGATAGAATGATTCAGGCTAATGAGACGGTTGAAACTCCATTCAAGCTACAAGATAATATATATATTAGCACTGCAGCATACGATGGGGAATGGTGCGTCCACATAAGAGAGTGGTTCCTAAAATCACCACCCACCGAGTTATCATTATTATCAAGCGGACGATATATATGCAAGTCCAAACACGCTTTAATCATGATCAGGACGTGTATGACACCATTCTCAATGCGACCTAAGCAGTCAAGCGAATTACGAAGGTATGTAAGGTATAGCGAGTGTTACGAGGATACACTTCGTCACGCACGAGTGGTTGTAGCCCGAGGGCAACTACAGCGTAATTTAATATATACTTCGTCACGCACGATTGGTCGGTTCACTGAGACGGCTGTTTTCCCCGTAAACTTCAATAAGATATACTCGACAAGTAGACAGAATCCGTAATTATACGCCTAAAGCCTAGAAATTTCGTTTCAGACCAAAACAATTTTTCGATTTTTTTTTTGGGGGGGGTTTCGGACTTTGCCGATTTTCGTCGAATTTTCCATAAATTACCCATGGCGATATCTCGGGAACTAAGAACGATAGAGACTTGTGGCTTACGGCATCGTATTCCTCTCGTATAGATGCGCGATAAAGGTCCTATACAATGTTATCGCCCGACGGTAAATTTCGCCGCAATTAGACGATAATCGGTGTCACGTGATTCGGCGATTTCTCGCGAAATAAGCGACACACGGGCTCGGGGTTTGCGGCGTTGTATTCCTCGTGTAAGGGTCTACCGTACAGCTCCTATACGAATTTATCGTATCTCCGTAAGTTTCGCCTCTATTCGGCGTCGAAAACGTTTTCTTTATACCTTACCACGAATACTTCCCTAAGGTGTCATTACGACGACGCTTGTGCCCGTGGACACGTGTGACTGCTCACTTCTCGCGGTGTTCACGAGTGCCTATCGAACCATACGAAAATATCTTATTTCAGAAACAATATTATAGTAATTCCTCCTCATACACAGACACACACACATAGGTTAGTAGGTCAAGTTGACGTGATATTCCTGTCAAAAGGTCACTTCCGGTCACGGTACGGCCCAACAGAGTTATCTTCCCCTACATATCGGTCTGTTAAGCCTTATCCTAACGCCCTAGCATACCAGTTTTTCTTTGTGGGCAAAAACCCTGTTATATTTATAGATCACTCACAAGTAGTAGACAACGGGGAGTTTCGGAGGTGCAATGAAGAGCGTTTGGGGAGATGAGGGCCATTTTCCTCACGACTACCTGGTAGAATTACCTTAGCGTATGTGAGGAGGAGGAGGAGGAGGGAGGAATGAGGAGGAGGAAGAGAAAGAGTGAGGAGGAATGAAGAGTGTGGTGGTGGTGGTGGAGGAGGAGGAGAGGAGGAGTGTGGTGGTGGTGGTGGTGGTGGAGGATGTGTGTGCGTGTGTATGTGTGGGTGTGTGGTGGTGGTGGAGGAGGGGGAGGATGTGTGTGTGTGTGGTGTGTGTGGAGAAGGAATGAGGAGGAGGATGTGTGTTTGTGTGTGTGTGTGTGTGTGTGCGTTTGTGCGTTTGTGTGTGTGTGTGCGTGTGTGTGTGTGGTGGTGGAGGAGGAGGAGGAATTATATGACTGGTATAAAATAGAGACAAAGCAATACGAAGATTACTAAATAATCGCTTTATTCATCAACTCACTGCACAAATAATGAGCGAAAACTGCTTATATAAAATACATTTCCACTGCGGGTATCATTTCGACATCTAGCCTTCCATTCAATGTTTATGTACGAATATTTCCACTGGGGTCTTTATTCGGAGTCCTCGCTATAACCGTCATCGATCAACTTATCGAATAAGCATTTCTGCATCTTAATCGTCTGTCTGAGTGCTTCCTCGTAGTCTATGTCGTATATCGTTGGCAGACGCTTCGTTGTTTTCAAGATCTCGTTATGAATATAATCGGTTTGTAGCTTTTGCATGTTCATGAGGAGATTGCAGTATTTTTGACGTAAAGTCTTCATCATCGTTGGAGTATAATCCTCCATAGCATTTGCACCAGACTTGTCCTCGTCGTAACCTTGGCTTGTATATCGCTGTTTTCTCTCGTCAATGTCAACTCTACAATCTCTCGCGATAGGTTTACCGAAAATGTTTTCCCACACGTTATATTTAACCCATTTCCGCAAGTGGGTAGGTAGATCTATTTCCCCGGAATGGTTGAGTTCGTCATCTGAACGGTATTTTCTCTTTCGTCGTTCCATGTCATTCCCGCTTCTATGGATCATCTGCGTCTGCTGGGACTCGTCATCATTTTCATTCCGTTTGAACCACGGTGGATCCGTCTTCGTATATGATCCCTCTCCCACTTGTTCATTCCTCTTAGCAGACCATGTCGGATCGTGAGATGGTATGCGTTGAATTTGAGTTGATGGATTAGGAATTGGGGCTGGTCGAGGTGGCAGTTCTTCCTCTTTCACGAGTTCCTCATGGCCAGATATTACATTGGTAGACAGTCTGTCATTTTCCGCTGTATGGGGTTTTAAATCGATGATCATATATCCGTACGGATGAGATGTGCCTTCGCGAAATTTTGCCATGAAATGTGTCGTATCCCGAGGAAAGATCCGTCTCCCGAACGTGCTAATTTGCTGTCTATCAATAGGATTATTGAATAGAACGAAATACTGGCAGTTCAGCGTGATATCTCGAGATGTCTTGCCTTGAGGAAAGAGATTCTGAGTCAGATAAATTACGGACAAATTTCTGTGATGCGACCCTTTGGTGAATAGGTCGGCAACTTTTTCTTCGCGCTTTACCTCACCCATCAAATCGTCCAGCACAATAACGTTGGTTTGGCCGGGGTCGAAGTAATACTCTTCGCCTATGTCATGGGGTATACCGGGGAGGAAATTTACATTTTTCAGACTCGTAGATTCATAGGCTGACTGCCATTGACTGTAACACCATACGATGCGTGTTGGAGAGGGATGGATATTAGCAGATTCCAAAAATTTCATCACCCATGATGTCTTTCCACAACCAGTCGGGCCGCTGACGATCATAGTAAATGGATGTTGTGATGCTCTTGAAAGAGCCATAGATGAAGTCTCGAGATTACGTTTATACGGATGTTCTGCTGTTATCGGTTGAGTCTCCTGTTGGTGTATAAGTTGATGTCTCATCAGGTTATCTGGCCGCGAGAATGTTTTCTGACACACCGTACACTTGTTTGTCATGTTGACGCTTCTCTGCCAAAACGTTTCCCTATACTTATACTATACGGCTCCTCCTCCTCCTCCTCCTCCTCCTCCTCTTCCTCTTCCTCTTCCTCTCCCTCCTCATCCTCCTCCTCCTCCTCCTCCTCTTTCCGCGCTCCCTTCACTGGCGCATGCACGCTTACTTTGTGACGCTGTCTACGGAGTTCTGCTTTAGCCTGCTCTACAACTCGCTGTGCCGGTGAAATTAGTTCAACTGTCATTTCTCTTGTTCGTAATTTGTTAGTCGAGTTCACCGTACTGTTGCCTTGTGCAATATTAAGAGAGCTTGGAGGTGGATGCACTCTCTGTCCCCCAATCACACAAATTTCCTCCTTTAGGTGAGCCCTACTCTGGTCTCGATAAAATTTTATCCACATATCTACATAGTCAAGATTGTCTTCTGCCGACATGATGCGTTCAACGGTTTCTAAATGAATGCAAAAATTTCTCTCAGAGTTATGATATAGGTATAACAACATAGAATGTCGTGAAGAGGTGTTTGCCGAGGTATGGCGGACACACAGTTTATACAACGGTTTAGTCTTTGTTCTAATGTTCACATTGCTCGAGTTTTCACCAGTGAAGTAATCCAGCCCCCATAGGATTGCACGTGTCACAATGCAACTGTTCCATTTGGTTGAGGTGTAAAATGTCGCACATAGAGACGTCGTCTGCTTCATCGTATGAATATCCACCATTATCATTCACCAAATTCTCGCTCGGTAGATCACTCGCGGCAGATCCTACTGGTTTAGGTGGGAGAATTGGTCGTGTGATAGACTTGTTGAATTCGTTGCTGACGAGACACTGTTCTATTTCAATCACGTTGGTCTCAATGATAGGAATGAGTTTTTTCAACATATCCCAGCCTTGCATGTTCAGCGTGTGTCCGTTCCGACCTGGTTTCAACTCGCTGGGTGGTGATTTTAGGAACCACTCTCTTATGTGGACGCACCATTCCCCATCGTTTACTGCAGTGCTAATATATATATATTATCTTGGTAGCTTGAATGGAGTTTCAACCGTCTCATTAGCCTGAATCATTCTATCCACTCTAGGCAGGAATTGTTTGAATGAAAACCACCCATCTCTCGTCAGTCGTATGGCAACACCATAAGGTTTTATAATCTGCCCATTATGTCGTATACGTTGAAATGTTACTCGAGGAGAATTTCCTTCACCCCTCACCTGAACGTATAGATTACTCATTAGTCGATACATATTGGCTTTTACAGGTGCGACAGTCGTAGAAACAGCGCATGAGAAGCCTTTATATACGCATTGGTCATTTTATCAGTTGACCATGTGACGGTCGACCTAATTTTCGCGTGGACGTATTCCGTGTCCGGTTAAGTAAGTAAACGGAGCGTTTTCCGACGCCGAATAGAGGCGAAACTTACGGGGATACGATAAATTCGTATAGGAGCTTTACGGTAGACCCCTATACGAGGAATACAACGCCGCAAACAGCGTGCGCGTATGTCGCTTATTTCGCGAGAAATCGCCGAATCAGTACGGTTGTCAGTACGCCGGCTTCGTTTTCACCGCCCTTTTAATGTTGCGTTTAATTATGGTATGTGTTTAATATATTTCACACATGTTAAACTCTGCTCGACTAAGGTTAAGGATTATCATCTAGCTGCTAGTGATAAATTCTTATCCAAGAACGGCTTTACATAAAGTTGCCGCTTGCATTTGTTAATCTAGCTAGTGGTCAATTATTAACCAAGAACGGGTCTATATAAAGTTGCCGCTTGCATTTGTTGACTCCATCAGCGTCATGTCGAAATTTTGGACATCCAGAAAGAAGATCGATTCAACTTTCCTAGTATCACTAATGTTGCGATACTTAATTAGAGAAAATCAGTTAATTTGCTAGATGAAATGAATGAATGTTACATGAAATGAAAGGAATGGATTCAGGTTAGAAAGTATTGAGAGAAGACGAAAGGCAGACCCCATCAAACTATTTTCAGACATGATGGATGAAGTGAGACAAAATGCATTGAAGCAACAGAAACCTGTGCCCACCCAACGTGTATAATCCAAAGACCGAATTCGTATAACATCCACATCAAAGCTAATGTGGATGGTGGATATTGAAAATGTGTGCCTCAGTACCTGTCTCATTCGAAAATGGATACTTGTCAGTTTTTTGGTTCCATTCTTGAAGCTATAGATGTACATTATGGGAACGTTCTATTACACTGTGATGCTGAATTGATATTGACAAACAAAAACAAAGAGTCCAATGCCTTCCTTTTGTACAAAAGGCAATTGAAAAAAATTACGAAAAGGAAGGTCCAATATATATGAATTCGTCAATACCATAGTTATATCACTAGCAAGTGTCAGATCCGATATCAAGATTGAATAATCAGCCGCAGTCCATAAAGAAATTCCGCTTAAATAATCGCAAGACCTATTTCGTATGACAGTTAACCTCAATTTCAATGTGTATGAAATAAATACAAGAAAAACAATTTTCAATGGTGTCAGCAAGACACAATGCTGTTCTTTTCATAAACTCCTAATCACTGATCATTATTCTTTATCACGCTTTAAATGCGATGTTCATTTGAACACTATGTGAAAACACATGATATCCAAACAACCCCCAATCTTAATACATTAATATCCTATCAATGCTCCCCAATCGTACATATCGCTATATAGAATCTTAAGTATTTCAATTGAATTGGTGTTCTGTTCGGAGCGCCCTTACCATGAATATTTAATAGCATTATGACATCATGGTCGCATCTGGACTAATCCACTTGCAGTCTGGGAGGGGAGATAGGGTCACCGTGTCCGTTTACCCTAATGTTTACACCAAAGACCAGTCCATACATCTACCACGTATTATGGTGCCACAATGTCGGGACCGCGGAAACATGAAAAGACACCTCGCCAGCGCAGCGTCTAAGTCGACTGAGCCAACCAAAAATTCTCTATCATTAATGTTCCTTTCAAAGCACTATGATGTGTTCTCAGGATTGGTTGTCACTCGAGTTACTGTAAGCCTGTTCTATCCTTCAACACGCTTAAAAATAAAGTGTTGAAACTCACTCGTAAAGCGTTGAAATAACCCTTTAAGTATGTCCACAGGGACAACACTTAAAGAGCAGTCCCTGTGGACACACTTAAAGGGTTATTTCAACACCTGACGAGTAAGTTTCAACACTTTAGTTTTAAGCGTACAGCGACATATCCAAATGGGGGAGCAGATAGGATATAATTTTAATTAGATTGAACAGTCTCAGACGTTATAGCCTCTTCTGCTCATTTTGGCAAATATCCGGTCAGTCTCGGCAAACTGAGATGTCTATGTGATCAGGTGGAGCGATATGCAAGAGGTGGGACAAATAGACGTCGGGCGACTAAAAACCAACCATATGGCTCAACCACAAGCTTTTCTTGGCACCTCACATTCAGACCTCAGACCCGAAAATACGGTGGACTTAGCCTTAGTGTCTCAGCCTCGCTGTTATTCCAGCTGTTCATGTGAAGAATATGAAGTATCCACACGGCCCCTAGCACCGGCTCAAGCGGAATTAGATACACTAGCTCGGGCGCTGTGATGAAGATCAGCTCAAACAAATAACTCGTTTGATGTTAATGAATGAGCATCGTGGACGTCTGATGGCGTAAATGTCTCAACATGGGGTAAACATGGTAAATGCAAGAATACCCTGAAAAACTAACCTGTAATGCCCGACATCGTACGGCTTAAATTTCCCACCAAAACAGTAAACCTACACATATTTGTCGAATGACATGTACAGGGGGCGGGTCTCGGAGACCTAGATACCTAATATGCAGGTAATACATTGGAGCGATATGCAGAAAGGTGGGGAAAGTTGACGACGTCTGGCAACTAAAGGGCCACCATATGACTCGGCTTCCCTCGGCACCCCACATTCATACCCAAGAATGCAGTGGATTTTCGAACGTAGACTAAGTATCTCGGCCGCGCTTTCATTGCAGCTGTTCATGTGGAGACTGTGAAGTATCCTCACGGCCCCTATACCTTCTTAGTTTACCGAGATATCAGACCTTCCCAACACGGTCGCCATTTCGATTCTACCCATACTTCATTGCAAACAAGATTGAGCAAACAGACAATCTCCAGCAATAAAATCGTTTCTTATTCATTACAATTAATGTTTCCTCACAACCCCTTGCTGAGATTGTATCAAAGTTACGTATACCCATGCAAAATTCATTATATACCAAGTTTTCACAATGTAACTTTGAGTGAACAAGAGACATGAGGAATTCCAACTAACCCCGATTTTTGTGGGGCACTCTCAATCAGATTTTGTTTTTCTGTCTTATTTCAGGCCAGATTATTAGTTTGTCATCCAGAAAATCATATTAATTTACTTCTGTACGACACTTGGTTCGAACGAAACCTTTCGAAACACCATCCAGATATGAGCGTAACAATTTATAGAAATAAAGAAAGAAAAAACAGAACAAGGCGCGATAATCAGACACAAATAAAGTAAGGAAAAATACAATTCATGACGCCATAGCGACGAAACTAAAGCAGTTACCGGAAGTCTGATTACTCTGTCTTTCAGGTCATTATCCAAAAGCAATGTGTGGAGCATTTCAGTATGATAAACCGCGAACCAAAGAAAATATGGGACGGTAATCACCCCTACCCCCATTCGGATTTAATGGTGTCATTACTGGAGAACATCTATATGAATCCATGCTGAGGTCAAACGGAACTCAGTAGAAAGACGCATCTGGTCTAGCATTAAACGGGAGACATATATCTTTCAAAATTATATGTCAAATATCATCAAGAATGGATTACTGCGAAAGAAACAGAGAAAATCGGAGAAAATATTCCCCAAAATTCATGAGACAAAGGCTTCTCGAGCTTATGACGTCACTATGACGTGGCTAAATTAGCAAGAGAAATTCGGATTATTTTATCTGAAAGGTCATTATTCGGAGGTAAATTTATCTAAGTCTCAGATCGCAAAGCGCAGGGGTAATAAAAATATGATGGCTGAATTACCCCTACCCCCATTCCGGTTTTATATTTTTCGAAACCAGTCAGCATCAAACAATTGCTTGTAGCAACCTTAGTCACCACCGTAGATATCTACATCAGGTATTTAATTGACCGGGAGATGTTGATCTTCCAGAGAAAGAGGTCAAACAAAATCTACACGGGGGGTGCTACAGAATGACATGTTCTCGCGAGTGGCTACCGGACTAATAGCCGTGTCTAAAAATGACCGCCCGAATCAGGGGAGCTAATCCCGTCAAATTTCACCTGGATATGTGGAATACAATTCTGTGAGATCAAGCATTTCATTCCCTTCCCTTAACAATTAACAGTCACAGACTTATTTATCATCGCTGCCTCCAATAGCTGAAGTTGACCTTTACTACGTTGCTATGACGTATACGGGAAAACCCACGTACGCACCGTTGAGTTTGAATCCGGCCGAACAACTCCTTCAGTGTTGCACATGAGCGAACTACTTTTCATATGCTCTGTCCAGATAAACAGAGCTGTTTCTGGAAAACATTCTGTAATGAACTTTCGGCCTGTCTTGGTGGTGAACACATACGGCATGTTACTGGAGAGGAATATATCACGATTGCCGAACATTTGGATATGAGATTATATCTCTTACAATTAAGTATACATCTCTGAAATGAGTGAGTGAGTGAGTGAGTGAATAGAATTTAACGTCGCTTTCACCAATATTTCAGCTATATCACGACGAACCAACTGAGCACCACCCAGCCCAGTTGTGTTCCTGCTACTTCAAAGAAGAAATCTTTGAATCAGCATGGAACCAGACACCCTCCATCCACCCTATAAAACACTGAGGACAGCACACAAAACACAGACAGGATGCCTACGTGGCGCAATAAAGACAAGTGATATTACAGTACTAGACATCACAATATCGAGTTCCTGTTGTTTCTCAGCAAAATGCATTGAAGCAACAGGAACCTGAACCTGAAATGAACAGATACGTAAGGATTATTTCATCTAGATATTTTGATGAGATAACAATAGGTCATTGAAGTTACACCGCGTCTGACAAATCCGTTTTGGAGTCCAGGAAAATAAGTTCTACAAAATATGATATAGGCCAATCCAATCTGTCGCTTTAACTACAACACATATTTAATAAATATATATATACATTTTTTTTCCAAAACAATTCTACGTACTTGCATATCAATCGGCTTATGAGAGAGTAAGCACGTAAATTCCGTAATCCGTGATGGGATATTCTTGTACGGTTTATTATTGAATAACAATTTTAATATAATTACCTACAAGTCATTCTCATGACATCAGATTGTCGACACCCCCCTGTCAGATATACTCTGATCACACTGAGGTTAAAATGCGACGAGAAGAATACAACACATATAAGGTGCCCACATACTCACAGTCAAATGGCCTCACGGTATAGTCTTCTGGTTAACCTACTCTAAAGCACATACCAAGAATCTAACAATTCGTGACATGTGCTGTATCTCAGGTACGCTTTTATTGTACCTGTTCATATGGCAACTTGGATGACATGACCACACGGCCCCTAGCAACGACATAAGCGGTATTAGATACAAATCTAGAGAGCTGTGATGGAAAAGCTCTGACAACTCGTATATTGGTAATTGGTGAGCTGTGTCGCTGTGACAACTCGTGCATTGGGTATTGGTGAGCTGTATCGTCGACGGATGAAAATGACGGCATTTAACACAAAAGACTAATCTGTAAGGCCCGCTGTCGACCAAGCATCAACTTCTCACAAATGCCAAAATATATCTGGCTCTCTGCCACAGTTAAACAAGACGTTGCACCCACTCTAAAATGACGAGAGAAAAAAAAAACAGTCCTCGGACATTGATAATTGAGCGTCCCATCTGTTTTTGACCATATATTTCCGTATGCATTTTTTTATATGAACTTGGACGCCTTGCACCAAAATACTATTTCACTATAATGTCATGGCATATATGAGAACATTTATTAGTCGTTAAAGGTGTTCCATTTCAAACATATTAATCAATCCTTACTAAAATATTAGCGAAAAAGCCAAAACAAGACTATGCAAAGGTATATGGTCAGAGTAACTACTTCTATGGCTATTAAGTATCATGTGATATTTCGTGTTCCTGTCATGTCTGTAGACTGCTTATCTTTGAAGAGCTATATTGACAGCAGGAGCACTTGTTTGGCTTTTAACCAGTATATGTCCTCTCATGTTCC
>JAVTVY010038612.1:0-17456 GCA_036873755.1 Hanleya hanleyi | reverse complement strand
AAGTTAATTTTGCTATACAAACCCGTCTAAAAATCACTGAGGCAAAATAAAATATTTTAAAGCTTATTTATTAGGGACATTGTGGACGGCGCCTGAAAGGTTGAGCCACCCTGGGGATGGGTTAATTTGAAGTGCAGTGCTACTGTGAACATATAAGCGTCCACCTTTGCCTGGCTCAAAGTTAATTTTACTATACAAACCCGTCTAAAAATGACTGTGATAAAACAATTTTTTTAAAGTTTATTAATTAAGGACATTGTGAACGGCCCCTGAAACGTTGAGCCACCCTGGAGATGGATTAGTTCGAAGTGCAGTGCTACTGTGAACATATAAACGACTACCTTTGCCTGGCTCAAAGCACTGCACTTTGAACTAATCCATCCCCAGGGTGGCTCAACGTTTCAGGGGCCGGCCACAATGTCCTTAATTAATAAACTTTAAAATATTTGTTTTACCTCAGTCATTTTTAGACGATTTTGTATAGTAAAATTAACTTTGAGCCAGGCAGAGGTGGTCGTTTATATGTTCACAGTAGCACTGCAATTCGAATTAACCCTTGCACAGGGTCGGTCAACGTTTCAGGGGCCGTCCACAATGTCCTTAATTAATAAGCTTTAAAATATTTGTTTTACCTCAGTCATTTTTAGACGGGTTTGTATAGTAAAATTAACTTTGAGCCAGGCAAAGGTGGTCGTGTTTATGTTCAGAGTAGCATAGCACTTCGAACTAATCCATCCCCAGGGTGGCTCAACGTTTCAGGGGCCGTTCACAATGTCCTTAATTAATTGACTTTAAAAAAATTGTTTTACCTGAGTCATATTTAGACGGGTTTGTATAGTAAAATTAACTTTGAGCCAGGCAAAGGCGGTCGTTTGTATGTTCACAGTAGCATAGCACTTCGAACTAATCCATCCTCAGGGTGGCTCAACGTTTCAGCGGCCGTTCACAATGTCCTTAATTAATAAGCTTTAAAAAAATTGTTTTACCTCAATCATTTTAGACAGATTTGTATGGTAAAATTAAATTTGAGCGAGGCAAAGGTGGTAGTTTATATGCTCACAGTAGCACTGCACTTCGAACTAATCCATCCCCAGGGTGGCTCAACTTTTCAGGGGCCGTCCACAATGTCCTCAATTAATAAGCATTAAAATATTTGTTTTACCTCAGTCATTTTTAGACGGGTTTGTATTGTAAAATTAAATTTGAGCCAGGCAAAAGGTGGTCGTTTATATGTTCACAGTAGCACCGCACTTCGAACTAATCCATCCGCAGTGTGGCTCAACGTTTCAGGGGACGTCCAAAATGTCCTTAATAAATAAGCTTTAAAATATTTTGTTTTGCCTCAGTGATATTTAGACGGGTTTGTATAGCAAAATTAACTTTGAGCCAGGCAAAGTTGGTCGTTGATATATTCACAGTAGCACTGCGCTTCGAACTAGTCCATCGCCAGGGTGGCTCAACGTTTCAGGGGCCGTCCACAATGTCCTTAATTAATAAGCTTTAAAATATTTGTTTTATAGATGTCGAACAGAATTATTTCGAGGATCTTTTTTTCCGACCACACTTCGTGAATGGAATGCTCTCCCTGAACCGGTTACTAGCTCACCTACAATTTCTGCGTTCAAACGAAAATTACAGAATATGCATAAAATTTCCACTCCACCGCCATGGTATTATGTATGTCATAGGAAGAGAATATTCAACTATGTCGTCTCAGGAATGGATGTAGCAATCTGAAGAGACATTTATTTAATAATTTTCTTTCAGATACTACAAAATGTAACTGTGGGTATCCTGACGAAACAGTGGACCATTTCTTCTTTCATTGTCCAAAATCTCATAACCCGAGGACTCATTTGCTCAACAACTTGTTTACAATTTTCAAAGGTCACGAAATCCCAACCCCAAAACGTTTGTTATTTGGCGATCATGACAAGGACGCAACAATAAATATTAAAATTCAGAAATTCTTAGGAACCTACATCACAGAAAGTAAACGTTTTGATTAGGACAAATCTGAACAAAATATATTTTGGATCCGCGAATTTGTTTAAATGATATATATTGTGATTCACGATAGGCCACCCGACGGAGAAGTCAAACTATCCAGTGACACCCCGAGTCTCTTCGTAATACAGATATATGTATGTACTTCTTTTTTTCTTTTTTTTTATTATTATTATTTGTTTACTTAGATTAATTTTTTTTCTTTCTTTTTTTCCTTTATTATTACTTTCACCTTTTTTCCAATACTTACCTCTCCGAGCCGATCATAATGTATGTTATACTGTTAAACTAAATTCATTCTTGTACTTTTTTGCTGTATGTGGGAGACACAATAATAAGCTTGCCTTAATGTGCTCCCCACTAATTGTGAATGTAAATAAAATACTATTTAAATCAAATATTTGTTTTACCTCAGTCATTTTTAGACGGGTTTGTATAGTAAAATTAACTTTTGAGCCAGGCAAAGGTGGTCGTTTATATGTTCACAGTAGTACTGCTCTTCGAACTAATCCATCCCCAGGATGGTTAAACGTTTCAGGGGCCGTCCACAATGTCCTTAATTAGTTAGCTTTAAAATATTTGTTTTACCACAGTCATTTTTAGACGGGTTTGTATAGTAAAATTAACTTTGAGCCAGGCAAAGGTGGTCGTTTTTATGTTCACAGTAGCACTGCACTTCGAACTAATCCATCCCCAGGGTGGCTCAATGTTTCAGGGGCCGTCCACAATGTCCTTAATAAATAAGCTTTAAAATATTTTGTTTTGCCTCAGTGATTTTTAGACGGGTTTGTATAGCAAAAATTAACTTTGAGCCAGGCAAAGGTGGTCGTGTTTATGTTCACAGTAGCATAGCACTTCGAACTAATCCATTCCCAGGGTGGCTCAACGTTTCAGGGGCCGTTCACTATGTCCTTAATTAATAAGCTTAAAAAAAATTGTTTTACCTCAGTCATCTTAAGACGGGTTTGTATAGTAAAATTAACTTTGAGCCAGACAAAGGTGGTAGTTTATATGCTCACAGTAGCACTGCACTTCGAACTAACCCATCCCC
Source organism: Hanleya hanleyi (assembly GCA_036873755.1). Lineage (NCBI taxonomy): Eukaryota > Metazoa > Mollusca > Polyplacophora > Lepidopleurida > Hanleyidae > Hanleya > Hanleya hanleyi. The sequence continues at coordinate 14,398 of JAVTVY010038612.1, read as the reverse complement.
AGGGTGGCTCAACGTTTCAGGGGCCGTCCACAATGTCCTTAATTAATAAGCTTTAAAATATTTGTTTTACCACAGTCATTTTTAGACGGGTTTGTATAGTAAAATTAAATTTGAGCCAGGCAAAGGTGGTCGTTTATATGTTCACAGTAGCACTGCACTTCGAACTAATCCATCCCCAGGGTGGCTCAACGTTTCAGGGGCCGTCCACAATGCCCTTAATTAATAAGCTTTAAAATATTTGTTTTACCTCAGTCATTTTTAGACGGGTTTGTATAGTAAAATTACCTTTAAGCCAGGCAAAGGTGGTGGTTTATATGTTCACAGTAGCACTGCACTTCGAACTAATCCGTCCTCAGGGTGGCTCAACGTTTCAGGGGTCGTCCAGAATGTCCTCAATTAATAAGCATTAGAATATTTGTTTTACCTCAGTCATTTTTAGACGGGCTTGTATAGTAAAATTAACTTTGTGCCAGGCAAAGGTGGTAGTTTATATGCTCACAGTAGCACTGCACTTCGAATTAACCCATCGCCAGGGTGGCTCAACGTTTCAGGGGCCGTCCACAATGTCCTTAATTAATTAGCTTTAAAATATTTGTTTTACCACAGTCATTTTTAGACGGGTTTGTATTTTAAAATTAACTTTGAGCCAGGCAAAGGTGGTCGTGTTTATGTTCACAGTAGCATAGCACTTCGAACTAATCCATCCCCAGGGTGGCTCAACGTTTCAGGGGCCGTTCACTATGACCTTATTTAATAAGCATAAAAAAAATTGTTTTACCTCAGTCATCTTAAGACGGGTTTTTATAGTAAAATTAACTTTGAGCCAGGCAAAGTGGTAGCTTATATGCTCACAGTAGCACTGGACTTCGAATTAACCCATCCCCAGGGTGGCTCAACGTTTCAGGGGCCGTCCACAATGTCCTAAATAGGGCATACTTGTTTAATTTTACCCTACCATGCCTGGACTATTTGGATCCTTCTCAGACCTGCCCAGGCACGCCACCCCCACACCCCTTTCTTATTGAGTTAGGATTCTGAATCTTTCCACAATATATTTTGGAGTCAATTTCTATCATAAAATGCTAAAAAAATACAAGATGACCGATTTGATGATGCCACAGTGACGTCATATTCCAAACATATGACGTCACCCACAGTTACGCCATATGTTAAAAACTTCTTTTTTTGCTCGATTATTTTATTTATTTATACTAATTTCTCCGAATAAAACTACGCAATGATTTAGGAAATGATTATCTGATGCGAAATAAGATTGTTTTTGACACTTTTCTGTACAGAAAAGCAAATATTTTGAAGAAAAACTACGAAAATACTTTTTGGGTACTCCCTCATGGCCGCCGTTTTGAATTTACCCTTTGTTATTTGATGCTTTGAAGGTCTTGTAAAGAAGCTTAAATCGGCCACAATTTGTTATGCTAAAAATTGTCGTCTCGGAGTTACTATGGAATGGTTTGGTAGGGGGTCATAATGCCTCTCCCCCCGCCCCCCCCCCGACCCGGTAGACCTGGTTTTCCAGCGTGACACCGGGGTGTGTCTACATAATACGTAGATTAGTAAACATTTCGACTTATCTTGTTTTTCATTCGGGGTATGTTCATCAAGCTTTTGACGAAAGAAACTTGCTTTCTTCTTCTTCCATAGTTTGCCTAACTTTTCATGGCACGTAACATGGACAGCGTTAATTTTGGACGGTTTCAATCGCCTCCGCACAATCTTATCAGTGTCATATATATAGTTGTTCGACCTTTTTCGATATATTGTATATACACTCAAGACTTCGAAAAATCTGACGAATCGACGGCCGTGGATTCGCAAATCGACGGCCGTGGATTCGCAAATCGACGGCCGTGGATTCGCAAATCCAAGGCCGCCTATTCAAAACTGGAATTGGACATCGGTGGATATGTGGCCGTACATTCGCGAATGCACGGCGACATATTCACGCATGATTTTGAATATGAATCGAATCTGAATCCGTTGCTAACTTTACCAACATGATTTGTTGGTAGATAATTTATACCTTGTGGTAAAGCTATCAAACAACAGGATGAGAAGGGAGCAGGCATTAACATTTAGGCTTATTTTCACGTTCCGCCATATTTAACGATATCAAATGATTTGCTGATATCAGCAAATCACTCGATTTGACGATATCATCAAATGATTTGCTGATATCATCAAATGATTTGCTGATACCATCAAACCATTTGGTGATATCATCAAATCATTTGGTGATATCAGCAAATCGACTGATTTGGTGATATCAGCCAATCATTTGATGATATCAGCAAATCATTTGATGATATCATGAAATCATTTGAAGATATCAGCAAATATTTAATGATATCAGCAAATGCCGAATAAAAAGTAAAACGGCTTGCCATACGATCGCGAATGAATCGTTTATTTTGAAGAAGAAAAAAAACCATCCCTCGCGCCTTGGAAAATCGCGACTTCGAGAAAATTTGACGAAATAAACGATTCATTCGCGAACGATAATTGGAAACGGTTCCTAAAGAATTAGAGTATATATCAAATATAACCCGTGTTACAGAACTCGGATATATTTCATTTCATTTCAATATAGATTTAATGTCGGAATGGTTGGTACAATAAACATTAGCTATAAAACTATTCTTCCGACTAAAAAGTGAACAAAATAAAATTCAATAAAAACGTGATGATAATAACATAATTAAAAAAATTAGATTATGTAAAAGCAATTTAAGACGAGTATAACGCAAATAAAGCTGAATTTATTATTGATAAATTTAAAAACTGCAATCGCTAAAATTCGTGTTCTCCGTATCTGGAGCGTAAGAATACCAGCTTTTTCAGGTAAAACATCGTTAACTGCTACTAAAATCTCTAAAAATAAAGCTTGATGCACTTTTCAGCAATTTGTCCATGCTTTTTGCGCTGGAAACACCGGTAAAATGCCATACAGTAGGGCAATATTTACAACAGGAGAGAATAAATTTTACAAAAGCTGCAATTCGTTTGTCCAATTCGTTTTAAAAGAACATGTTTACAAAAAGTGGTTATATGGGAATTAAAATTTAACTTATCATTCAGAAGTACACCAAGTAGTTTGGCATTTTTTCGAGGGAGATACCTCAAATTCGTCAAAGTCGATATGATATGCCCGTGAGGCTTAGTGCCTAGTTGAGTTTGGAATTCAGTAAATGTTGGCACTCGTATTGTTCGCAGTGAAATAACCGATAGCGCAGTACTTTCTACTGTGTCGACAAAGGCAGATATATCTTCCGAGCTCGTGGCTAAGGTGTTATCATCTGCTTAATTATAAATATTACAATGTTGTATATTCTGAAAAATTTCATTAATGAAAATATTGATGAGCAAGGGACCCACAGTAGAGCCTTGGGTCACACCCTTCATCACCTTCTGTCAGCTACAGAAACAGTCAGCTAACCTAACCCTCATCTTTCTTCCCACCAAATAGTCAGAAAAACACAGCTTTTACTTTGATCCTGGTAGGATTCTGCTGGTGGACTGTTAGTCCCCGCGGACTGCCCTCTGTACATGTGATTCGATAAATATATGTAGGTTTATTGTTTTGCTTCAACAGACGTCTTCGATGATTATCTATTAACATAAGCTAAGTTATTCATTTGAGCTGATCTGTCATCATAGCTCCCGAGCTGGCGTATCTATTCCGCTTAAGGAGGTTCTGGCGACTAAAAAGCAACCATATGACTCTACAGAAAAGCACCACTCGCCACCTAACATTCACACCCGAGAATACGGTGGATTCTCGAGAGTAGCTTTTGTATGTCTCAGCCGCGTTTTCATTGCAGCTGTTCATGTGGAGACTATGAAGTATCCACACGACACCATATGGTTGCTTTTTAGTCATCAGACGTCAATTTTCCCCACCTCTTGCATATCGCTTCAATTTGGACATATTTCCTTAAAGCAGATGGACTTAAAGCAGATAGTCTAGAGTCAAATTTATTGCTAAAAATGAGTTGATTTGATCGACAAAGATGCCCTCTAAGACTTTCGATAAACATGGTAAAATACTGAGAGGTCTGCAATTTGACTTAGAGGGGCAGAAAACATGTGAACAATGTATACAATGAACGAAAGATCTATCTCCCCCATATCCAAAAATGTAAGCAATTGTTTTTGCGATTTTTTACCGTCGATCTATTGATATTGAAACACCAAAAACTGGAGCCTGTGGACAGATTCATAAGTGCCGCCATTACAAGGGCTTACGTCTATTTTAACCAATCAGAAATGCCAAAAACATATTGTGCGCATCGCTGCTTGACGTCAGCCGGGCTCATACTCAGTTCCGCCCTGCACATGCAAGTACAGAAATCACATTACATTATTATCAACAGAAAGCTACCACCCCCATACAACACCTATATTGTTTATAAGTAAAAGCTATCAGTGGTGAAAACTTAGTGACAAAAAAACTGTTTTCGAACAGTCCAAGTAAATTTTAAGGACCGAAGATGATATTTTGCTATACCAAGTTTTCTATGGCATTTCCTTACTGTTTGGTACTCTGGATAGAAGATGGACAAAGGTTCAATTTAATTGTTAGTTTTATTATCTCAGATGTGTCTAGTTGGTTTTTTTTCTCACAAAAATGGCAAAAATCATGCACACGGGGCGGACTGGGACATTATTGCTGGGGCACACTGGGACAAAAGTAATCAAATGGCGAAATTTACTTTCATTCTAAAATGTTATCAAAGTGCATTATTTCGTTTCCTAGATAGTAGTTATTAGTACTCTCATCGGATTCAATGAATTTTTCAGTTGGAATGGAAATCACGCAAAATATTTTTCTTTTCAAACTTAGCTTCTGAGAAATATTTTATGTAATACAAATAGCAAGTAACTTAGCCATCGCTGTTGAATCTTATAAAATCATATGAAACATAACAGTATATACTTGATTTAAAACGAATTTTGTTTATTGTTCTACTTCACCCCAGTGGGTTACAACGCATATAAGGGAAATGAGAAGAGGCATAGTCTTCTGGTTAACCTATTCTAAAGTACATACCAAGAATCTAACGAATCGTGATATTTTTTGTTTCTCAGGCACGCTTTTATTGTACCTGTTCATGTGGCAACTTGGATGACATGACCACACGGCCCCTAGCACCGGCATAAGATACAAATCTAGAGAGTTATGATGGAAATGCTCTGACAACTCGTATATTGGTAATTGATGAACTATGTCGCTGTGACAAATCGTACACTGGAGATTGGTGAGCTGCATCGTCGTCAGATGAAAATGAGTGCATTTAACACAAAAGACTAGTCCGTAAGGCCCGATATCTACCCAGCATCAACTTCCCACAATGTCAACATATATCAAAGACCAAAAGGTCTGTACAGGGGGCGGACCTCGGAGATGAGACGTCCACCAGCAGAATATCGCCATATACAGGTAAAAATTACAACGCATATAAGGGAAGTGGGAAGAGGCGCCGACACACTGACAGAGCCAGATGACTTCACAGTATAGTTTTCTGGTTAACCTATTCTAAAGCACATATCAAGAATCGATTCGTGATATTTTTTTGTATCTTGGGTACGCTTTTATTGTGCCGGTTCATGTTGCAACTTGGATGACATGATCACACGGCCCCTAGCACTGGCATAAGCGGAATTAGATATAAATCAAGAGAGCTATGATGGAAATGCTCTGACAACTCAATAATTGGTGAGCTGTGTCGCTGTAACAACTCGTACACTGGAGATTGATGAGCTGTATCGTCGTCAGATGAAAATGACGGCATTTAACACGAAAGACTAGTTTGTAAGGCCCGATGTCGACCCAGCATCAACTTTCCACAATGCCCAGTGTCCCAGTGATCCCCAAACTTGGGGCAAACCGGGACACTTTTTTGACTTTTTAAAATGTATTTCTGGAGACATGAATAGCAGATATTTCAGAATTGTTTTTATGATTATGTCATACTAAACATTAGTTATAATTAGAGCATAGAAAGTTACTCTACAGGGCAATAATAGCGGAGATTGTTTAAAAAAAGTGGAAAAATGTCCCGGTATATCCCAATCTCCTCTATATCTTTGAGTGACGTCTGTGTTCTATTTTCTGGCAATGTTGTCTTTTGAAGAAAGTGGAAATGGAATACCTGATAAATAGTCCTTTGGTGAGGTTAATGTATTACCTGGGTCACTCGTCACGAAATCTGGGGGTCTGTCACCGCAGATTAAAAATTTACAGTCAGCACGCACTGTCCCGTTCCAGTTCAGATAATATTTTTTCTCACACACAAAGAAAATGAAAATATTTTATCCCGACTCCCGAGAAATTGAGACCTAATAATCCGTTTTAACGAATTGCTAATCCGTTATACCGGTTTAGTAATTCGTTAGAATGGACTATAATGGGTTACTGGATCTCAATTTTTATTTTCTGTGGCACTAACGGGGCGTCGTACCCGATTACACAAAAGGCTGTCAACCAGGCCAATCAGGTAAAATTGAGGACAAAACTCAATCTGAATCCAGATAATATCGTCATTCTTCTCCATGAGAGTACTATTATTCAAAAGCGAAGAACACACATATATGATTGGACGTTTAGTAGTTTCCACTCTATTAAACTCGAATTTTTTAAAACTAAACAATATTATTCGACTCTCTAGGAAGATCTACTTCCATGATAGATTCAATGCGAGTAATAATGATATAAAAAGTACGTGGAAAGTTCTGAATCAATTGATGAACCGGAAAAAATCTATTAAATCGCCGACAGTTTTCAATTATAACGGACAGGAATTATCTGATAGTGCAGAAATTGCCATAAAATTCAACGAGTATTTCAGCTCTGTAGCTACCGATTTAGACTCCCATATATCGAAAACGACTGCAAATGTTAAAGATTATTTGAACAATCGTACGCACAATAACTTCAAATTCTCGGCAATTACACCAGAGGATGTCAAACAAACAATTTTGAATCTCAAATCAACGGCACCAGGCCGGGATGGTATTCGAACTTCGCTGGTTAAGCTTGTCTCTGACTATATTTCTGCTCCTCTATCGTTTATCACGAATCTTTCATTTACCTCTGGTGTCGTATCAGTTGTATATAAATTTGCTAAGATAACGCCTATCTACAAATCTGGAGACCCATCTACCTTCTCAAACTACAGACCAATATCCGTCCTGCCATGTTTTAGCAAAATAATCGAAAAGCTCGCTGTCTCACTTGTTATGGATTTCCTAGATTCAAACAATATACTCTCTGACAATCAATATGGATTTCGGCCTAACCACTCTACATCTCTTGCAGCCTGTTCATTGTACCATAATCTTGTTACTGCAAAAGAATCCAAAAAAACCATAGTATCGTGACTTTTTTTAGATCTTTCCAAAGCATTTGATACAGTAAATCAGGACATTCTCCTATCTAAATTAGATCATTATGGTTTTCGGGGTGTTTCGAGAGACTGGTTTAGAAGCTATTTAGCAGACAGTGCTCAGGCGGTAACATTTAATGGAATCTCTTCTGAACCTATGTCCATTTCATGTGGCGTACCTCAAGGTTCAATTCTTGGACCAATTCTCTTCCGGATTTACATTAATGACATCAGTAATGTCTCTGATGTGTTGAAAATCATACTAATCATACTTGCTGATGACACGAGTACATTATACTCGCATAAAGACCTTTTACAAGCTATTAATATTATGTCTCTGGAATTAGAAAAACTCTACAGATGGTTCTGTTGTAACCGTTTACAATTTTCTGAATATTCAGAAAACTAAATGCATGTTAATAAAACCTATTACAAATAAAAACAACCGCGAAGATACATTGCCATTATTAATATCTCAAACACAAATTGAAATGGTAGAGAAATTCAAATTTTTAGGTGTTATATTTAATAACAAACTGAATTGGATTGATCACATAAATTATATCTAAAAAGTTGTCAAGAAATATTGAAATAATAAATTTCATAAAAACATCAATTAACTAAAAAACTCTATATATTCTGTACAATTCGTCGATCTTTTCATATTTATCCTACTGTAATATTTTATGGGTAAAAACGTACGCTACTCACCTACACCCATTGCTTCTACTTCAGAAGACAGCATTACGAATAATTACTTTATCAAATAAACTAGACCATACAGAGCCTTTATTTGAAGAAAAGAAAATTCTGCAACTTTGTAAATTGAATGCATACTCATCTCTTCTCCTCGCCCATAAAGTCTTTCATTACAAGCGTCTAGTCCGTCATTCATAATCCAGCCGTCGTCCATTAGAGAATATCCGCGTCCATAATCCGAAGACCTATTCCATTTCCATATAACAGTATTAGCACCAAATTCAAAAAGACAAAAGTATACATAAACATAGGCTTGCTTCCTGCAAGAGAGAAGCGGTCAACAATTTTCAATGATGCCGGCAAGACATCATGATGTTCCAAAATATCAAATCCGTATCGCTGATCAGTATTCTTAATCCACAATATTCGTTACAGAGTCGTCATCCAAAAATGATGTACCTCAGTCACGCTTTGATTGTGACTGTTCATACGAGTACCATGAGGATCTTGAAGTACATGGGCTCACACGGCCCCTAGCCCCGGGTTAAGCGGAATTAGACACATGTTACGAAACGTAGCGCCATAGATCTTGCACGCTACGTTCGTATTTTGCTATCAGCATGCGATATGTATCGCCAAATTTGAGAAACTTTGAGTGGAGGCGCTTGGTGGAATAGCCCTGTTTTATAAGTTTCTGCAACAATGTTTTGTGACGTTTTTTTGATGATGTTTTTTTTGATGATGTTTTTTTTTTTGATGATGTTTTTTTTCATCACCCTAGTCAACTGCCCGAAAATTTCCATTGTTATTTTACATCCTTCCATTCACCACTATAATACTGGAGGTCATCAATTCGATTTATACAGGCCTATTTACCTGACTAACTTATCACTTTACTCAGTTAAAATTGCTGGTCCTCGAAAGTGAAACAAATTACCCTACTTGCCCAAAGAAATTAATTCAACGTCCCTCTTCAAATCGAAATTTAAATCATATCTGATCGAACACTGACCAGTTTCACAGCAGCACTTTATTGTCCATGAAATGCTTCATGTGAAATACTCTTTGTATAATTATTTCTACTGGGATAGAACAAGCCTCATGGGGCTTTATTCCCGCCAATATTTAGTCTGTATGATGTCAATGTACATGGATTTATTATATTGGGGAATAAATACTCATTCATTCATTCATTCATGTTCACATCCCCGACAGCTGTGCCCGAGAACTCATTTGCCCAAGTTTCTGTTAGCAAAACACTATCACTGGATTCATACACTGAAATACAGTCAGGGGATTCCAATTTATTTGTCACTGAATGTGAAGGAGAAACGTAGCTCAACGTCCTTCCATTCGGCCTTGCCCGTATTCAGTTTCTCATTTCGTTTCGATAATTAATAGACATTTCAACAGTTGTTTTTGATGTTGTCGGTACATGTGTTTGTGTTGAGCTGAACATAGATGGGATCACCCGGGGACCCACAGAAAAGAGAAAAATGTTCGGTTTGGCCATCGCTAGACATTCCTTCCAATTCATTGGTCAGTCTCGTCAAATGGTATTGTCTATTCAGATTCACCCTCTTTCGAGACTGAACACTGAATATTATTCTCACAAATATTAATTGAAGTATTTCAGCCATGGTGAACCGCAATCCTAATATGGACTATAGCAGCTTAAAGCCTTTCCAGTTATATACATACACAGCTGACCGGGTTAGTTCAATTCATCTCCCCTAGAGTTTGATGTGGTGCACATGTATATTCGGCCGATAGAATAAATAACCTCGATACAATTACAATATATAGAAAGCGGGATGAATCCACCTTAAACAGTGGTGTAATGTTAAAAACTAACCTATCAGACGTTTTTAAATTTGCCGAAAACATATGTTATAAATAAAGTTTACAGCTTCGCAAATGGTAACAACTAGAGTTATACAAAGCAGCAATATAAATGTCCAGATAAAACAGATATTGCCACGGCAAAATATATCTCCGGAATTCTGCTGAAACTGAACATCGTCATACAGGATTCCTACAATGGCCTGCATAATTACAGTTAACATTGCGACTAACACAAGGAGAAATCCTGAAATAATTGTAAGGTGTTGTACCCCAAATTCATCTGAAAGCATTATCACAGGTAACAGTACTCCTCCGGCATTACCGAGTCCACAACAAATAGTCATAACATACACTGTGACGTAGTTCAGACTGAAGGACCCAACAACCATTGCAGAAATAAAAGAGACATAGCAAATGAAAAGTAAACAGAACCCGCATGCCACTGAACGATAATGGTCATATATAAAACCAAACAAAATTCTAAATGCAACTATTGGTACTGTTAACACATAGACTAGGTTTAGCGGTTGCTCTAGGTTTACAGACTCTGCCAGTGTGGTTACATTATTCGTAAAAGTAATTAAACAAGAAAAGAACAATGCAGATGGCCAAAACATCAGATGAAAGTACACGGATTTGAATATTTGTGCCACAGGTAGTGTGTTATGACGGACAGGTTCGTTCCCAGTTTCTTTAATTGCATTACCGACATGCTGTCTTGATCTTGGGTCTGTCAGTGGAATCTCTTCTAATCTTTCCTCATTGGCGTAAGGTTGATGAACAACGAAACATATTGGGAGCAAAATGGAGTTGATAATCAATAATGTGAAGAAAAACAAACGTAGATTGTGGTTTTCTTGAAAACAGTACTGGTATAGAAATCCATGGACAATCTTTCCGAGCCCAAATGCTGCAAAGTAGAGTCCCGTCAATTTTCCCACGTTCTTCTCGCCGAAATTATCAGTTGCAATGGACAGATAAGTATAAAGCGCCATTTCGTTTCCCGAAGCTGGGGACCAATGCAAAAAAGCAATTATCAACAAAATATCACGAAAATACATGCCTCGAGATGTATTATAATCAAACAAGCATTATAATTCAACGTGTCCGAGTAGATCTGTATTTAAATTCATTTAAAAAGAACACACTTGAAGAGAAGCTTGCGAAAAATATTTCTTTAGGGCCTTTCATATGCCCAGTTGAAAACCTTTTGATTGTACTCTGACCAGGGGCGTTTTAGTCAGGGAGCCACTCTCGAGAAAGTGTCATTCCGTTGCACCCCCGCGTAGATTTTGTTTGACTTCTTTTTCTGGAAAATCAACATCAATTAAATACCAGGTTTAGATATATACGGTGGTATCTAAGGTTGTTACATGCACTTGTTTGATACGGACTGGTTTTGGAAAAATTAATGCCGGAATTGGGGTATGGATAATTCATCCCTCATATTTTCGTAACCCCTGCCCTAAGGCGATCTGAATCATGCAATAATTAATCTCTGAATAACGACGTTTCAGATCAATCAACCCAAATTTCTTCAGCTAGTTTTGTCTCGTCATAGAGACATCATAAGCTCGATGAGCCCTACGGGCGCATCATATTTAGATCTATATCTCTATAAAAATGAAGCGGGCATTCTCTCTAGTCGACTTTATGACAAAAGCGATGATTACAATTTCGACATCGTAAACTATCCCTTTCTGGACAGTAATATTCCAGTGGGACCTGCATATGGCGTATACATATCTCGCCTAGTAGCATTTACTAGATCCTGTGTTAAATGTGACCATTTTAATCAACGTCACAAAACATTGTTGCAGAAACTCATAAAACAGGGCTATCCACCAAGCGCCTCCACTCTGGGCGCCATTTTGAATTTGCTCGGGATGCAGTGCACGGTCGGAAAAAGATGCAACAAAATGACTAGCATGGAGGTATAGTAGGTCCATAGCAACAAATGGGCTTTCTAGGTGAAAACAGGCTAACCACTGCCCTAGGCGAAAATGCGATGGCTCAACATGAGCATGTAATGGCAAGATCTGTTTTGAAGTAACGTAGCCCAAAGAAGAAATCTGATTATTTCTAGGTGAGGAAATGTCCTAACATCGGATAAAAAAGAAAATTAGAAAAAGCGTATTAGATTTCCTCTTTTGGTAGCCATTTTGGATTGTCCTCGTTATCGTCATAGAAAAGTCATGAAAATTGGCTCATGCTGAAATACAAGCGTATAATCTGTCATTCATTATTCAGCCGTCGTCAATTAAAGAATTTCCGCGTCCATAATCCAAAGACCTAATTCAAATAACAGTATTAGCTCCAACAAAAAAATAAATCATAGTATACATTAAAATAGGCCAGTTCCCTGCAAGACAGACGCGGTCAACAGTTTTCAATGATGCCGGCAAGACATCGTAATGTTCCAAACATGTCAAATCCGTATCGCTGCTAGTGTAGGATGTATACCAGTCGCGTTTTGATTGTGCCTGTTCATCATGAGGATCTTGAATGTTAACATACGGTCCCTAGCCCCGGACCCTAGCCCCAGATTAAGCGGAATTAGACACAAGTTACAAAACGCAACGCCATAGATCTTGCACGGTACATTCGTATTTTGCTATCAACATGCGATATGATATCCCTTATATCTAGAGGAGCTAATGAATGCTTTAAGGCTTCTGATATATCGGCGATCAGTTTTCTTGAACACTGATACAATTATTGAACGAAGATTGTCAGTAAGGTTCTGAAGGGAGATTGTAGTGTAGAGAGTCGAGAAATCCCATGTGAATACATGTCTGTACGGGATTTATCCTTGCGCATCAAGTTATTCCGTAAGACGTTTTGGATTTTTCAATATCCACATACATTCAACGCCAAAGTTTTTAGATATGATATAGTGGCGCAATACCTTTTCCAAAATGCTTTTATCGCCCGACGGGCCCTCGTTAACAACTTTGAAAGAAGCTCCGTGGTGCAGCTTCTAGAACCAGCTTTGAATCTAGCTTTGTATGGTAATTTATTTAATTTGGGAGGTCCAATGCACTTTCGGGTTGTCTGGTATGAATGAGTTCAGTCATGGGACAGATATGAGCTGGTGTTGACAAATATTCGTAATTGAAAGAGACACATCAATTCCAGACGACACACGATGGTCGAAATTATCATTTTGCCCACGGTCCTTCTCCCAGAAACGTGTGTGAGAGAGAGAGAATTAAGGTTTAACGCCGCGTTCAGCAATATTTCAGCTATATAGCGACTCCCAGAAAAGGACAAATCCGACTCAAGGTAGTGTGAAATATTAGGTTATTAACACGGAATAGATTGAACATGATTAATGTGTGAAACAAGGTAAGACAAATGCCACAAACTTGACCCATGTTGATAATAAGGTAGGAAAACTATTCTATAGACTCACACCCACATTGATTTCATCCATGATGAATCTGCACTTCGTGCATAGTATCATGTAAATACGCTCAAAGTAGTTCCAGTATGTTGGAAGTTCCACCGTGAGCTGAAAGATGTTTCAATCGCCAAGATCAGACATTATTTTATAACATTTTGTCGTGTGTAAGCAAAAAATTATTCTGATATCTGCATTCACCTGACAACATTTTATTGGCTTGTTTGAATTTGCATTCATTTTTGCTTTCATTAAAATATAATATGGAGCAATACTTACGTAATCTATATTCTGTACGGGATATTCGTGAGGAACAACACTAAGAATTAAACGTTTAAATTTGACACATGACATTTGCTTCACATATCTTCTCACCGAAGAATCACCGATTATGAGTATCGTCTATTCATGGTCTACCTCACACCGACCATAGTCAATAATCAATCACACATGCTAATCGTGGATGGCCTTTACCAAAATTATTACATATCCAAGAGCTGACCTTCAAACCGCCATATATGGAGGGGTCTTATGACGCAAGCACACAGACAGTCTGACGTCAGCGCCTGAACCATGCGACCACTGTTTTGAACACAATAAAGCGAACCATTTGATTGACTGACGGAGTACGCGATGTCGCCAATGGATTAGTATGGTCAGCAAAGTCGTTTACCAGGGCTGCAGACGGTGGAAGTGAAAGAGAAAGGGGAAGGGCCTGGTAATAAGTGTGTTCTGTACAGACTGTTAACAACTTTTCATATATTCCTAAAGTATACACTGGAGACTAGCCTAGTTTTATGTATATTATGATGGTTTCTTTCTTTAAATTTGATTTTAATGCTATTATACATATTAGATTTTTGGATTATGGACACGGAAATTTTTTAATGGACGACGGCCGAATATTGAATGATGGACTATCGCCTGTATTTACTTGATAATGGTGTATGTAAAATTGCTGCATTTTCAGAAAGTGATCACTGCCTAATTACAGAAACCGGGATAGCTGTTTTGAAATATATTCGAAACCATACACTAGGACAAAAAT
>JAVTVY010038611.1:0-16149 GCA_036873755.1 Hanleya hanleyi | reverse complement strand
TAGACACTCAAAAATGGGTCAGGAAGATCGATAAATGTATTAGGAAGATAGGTAGACCATTCTAAAGGTGGCACAAATTCGATTTCTGAGTGATTGGGAGAGACAAATACAGATAGTGTAAATTAACCCTATCGAGATAATAACCATTTAGTGCTGTCTGGCAGGGTATGGCAGCTCCAAGTTAGACACTCAAAAATGGGTCAGGAAGACAGGTAAAGGTATTAGGAAGATATGTAGACCACTCTAAAAGTGGCACAAATTCGATTTCTGGGTGATTGGGAGCAACAAATACGGTCGGTGTAAATTATAAAAATACAGAGATAATACTCATTTAGCGCTGTCTGGGAGGGTATGGCAGCTCCAATTTAGACACTCAAAAATGGGTCAGGAAGACAGATAAAAGTATTAGGAAGATATGTAGACCACTCTAAAAGTGGCACAAATTCGATATCTGGGTGATTGGGAGCAACGAATACAGTCGGTGTAAATTATAAAAATATCAAGATAATACCCATTTAGCACGGTCTCGGAGGGTACGGCAGCTCCAATTAGACACTCGAAAATGGGTCAGAAAATAGATAAATGTATTAGGAAGATATGTAGACCATTCTGAAGGTGGCACAAATTCGATTTCCGAGTGATTGGGAGAGACAAATACAGATAGTGTAAATTAACCATATCGAGATAATAACCATTTAGTGCTGTCTGGCAGGGTATGGCAGCTCCAAGTTAGACACTCAAAAATGGGTCAGGAAGACAGATAAAAGTATTAGGAAGATATGTAGACCACTCTAAAAGTGGCACAAATTCGATTTCTGGGTGATTGGGAGCAACAAATACAGTCGGTGTAAATTATAAAAATATCGAGATAATACCCATTTAGTGCTGTGTGGGAGGGTATGGCAGCTCCAATTTAGACACTCAAAAATGGGTCAGGAAGACAGATAAAAGTATTAGGAAGATATGTAGACCACTCTAAAAGTGGCACAAATTCGATTTCTGGGTGATTGGGAGCAACAAATACAGCCGGTGTAAAGTATAGAAAGTAAAGTAAAGTACGCCATTTAGCGCTGTCTGGGAGGGTACGGCAGCTCCAATTTAGACACTCAAAAATGGATCAGGAAGATAGATAGAGGTATTAGGAAGATATGTAGACCACTCTAAAAGTGGCACAAATTCGATATCTGATTGATTGAGAGCAACAAATAGAGTCGGTGTAAATTATAAAAATATCCAGATAATACCCATTTAGCGCTGTCTGGTAGGGTATGTCAGCTCCAATTTAGACACTCAAAAATGGCTCAGGAAGATAGATAAATGTATTAGGAAGATATGTAGGCCACTCTAAAAGTGGCACAAATTCGATTTCTGGGTGATTGGGAGCAACAAACACAGTCGGTGTAAATTATAAAAATATGCAGATAATAACCATTTAGCGCTGTCTGGGAGGGTATGGCAGCTCCAAGTTAGACACTCAAAAATGGGTCAGGAAGATCGATAAATGTATTAGGAAGATAGGTAGACCATTCTAAAGGTGGCACAAATTCGATTTCTGGGTGATTGGGAGAGACAAATACAGATAGTGTAAATTAACCATATCGAGATAATAACCATTTAGTGCTGTCTGGCAGGGTATGGCAGCTCCAAGTTAGACACTAAAAAATGGGTCAGGAAGACAGATAAAGGTATTAGGAAGATATGTAGACCACTCTAAAAGTGGCACAAATTCGATTTCTGGGTGAATGGGAGCAACAAATACAGTCCGTGTAAACTATAAAAATATCCAGATAATACCAACTTAGCGCTGTCTGGGAGGGTATGGCAGCTCCAAGTTAGACACCCAAAAATGGATCAGGAAGATAGATAAATGTATTAGGATGATAGGTAGACCACTCTAAAAGTGGCACAAATTCGATATCTGGGTGATTGGGAGCAACAAATACAGTCAGTGTAAATTATAAAAATATCCAGATAATACACATTTAGCGCTGTCTGGGAGGGTATGGCAGCTCCAAGTTAGACACTCAAAAATGGGTCAGGAAGACAGATAAAGGTATTAGGAAGATATGTAGACCACTCTAAAAGTGGCACAAATTCGATATCTGATTGATTGAGTGCAACAAAGAGAGTCAGTGTAAATTATAAAAATATCCAGATAATACCCACTAAGACCCACTTAGCGCTGTCTGGGAGGATTCGGCAGCTCCAAGTTTGACACTCAAAAATGGATCAGAAAGATAGATAAAGGTATTAGGAAGATATGTAGACCACTCTAAAAGTGGCACAAATTCGATTTCTGGGTGAATGGGAGCAACAAATACAGTCCGTGTTTACTATAAAAATATCCAGAAAATACCAACTTAGAGCTGTCTGGGAAGGTATGGCAGCTCCAAGTTAGACACTCAAAAATGGATCAGGAAGATAGATAAATATTTTAGGATGATAAGTAGACCACTCTAAAAGTGGCACAAATTCGATATCTGGGTGATTGGGAGCAACAAATACAGTCAGTGTAAATTATAAAAATATCCAGATAATACACATTTAGCGCTGTCTGGAAGGGTATGGTAGCTCCAAGTTAGACACTCAAAAATGGATCAGGAAGATAGATAAATGTATTAGGAAGATATGTAGACCACTCTAAAAGTGGCACAAATTTGATATCTGGGTGATTGGGAGAGACAAATACAGATACTGTAAATTAACCATATCGAGATAATAACCATTTAGCGCTGTCTGGGAGGGTATGGCAGCTCCAAGTTAGACACTCAAAAATGGGTCAGGAAGACAGATAAAGGTATTAGGAAGATATGTAGACCACTCTAAAAGTGGCACAAATTCGATTTCTGGGTGATTGGGAGCAACAAATACGGTCGGTGTAAATTATAAAAATATAGAGATAATACTCATTTAGCGCTGTCTGGGAGGGTATGGCAGCTCCAATTTAGACACTCAAAAATGGGTCAGGAAGACAGATAAAAGTATTAGGAAGATATGTAGACCACTCTAAAAGTGGCACAAATTCGATATCTGGGTGATTGGGAGCAACAAATACAGTCGGTGTAAATTATAAAAATATCAAGATAATACCCATTTAGCACGGTCTCGGAGGGTACGGCAGCTCCAATTTAGACACTCGAAAATGGGTCAGAAGATAGATAAATGTATTAGGAAGATATGTAGACCATTCTGAAGGTGGCACAAATTCGATTTCCGAGTGATTGGGAGAGACAAATACAGATAGTGTAAATTAACCATATCGAGATAATAACCATTTAGCGCTGTCTGGGAGGGTATGGCAGCTCCAAGTTAGACACTCAAAAATGGGTCAGGAAGACAGATAAATGTATTAGAAAGATATGTAGACCACTCTAAAAGTGGCACAAATTCGATTTCTGGGTGATTGGGAGCAACAAATACAGTCGGTGTAAATTATAAAAATATCGAGATAATACCCATTTAGTGCTGTGTGGGAGGGTATGGCAGCTCCAATTTAGACACTCAAAAATGGGTCAGAAAGACAGATAAAAGTATTAGGAAGATATGTAGACCACTCTAAAAGTGGCACAAATTCGATTTCTGGGTGATTGGGAGCAACAAATACAGCCGGTGTAAAGTATAGAAAGTAAAGTAAAGTACGCCATTTAGCGCTGTCTGGGAGGGTACGGCAGCTCCAATTTAGACACTCAAAAATGGATCAGGAAGATAGATAGAGGTATTAGGAAGATATGTAGACCACTCTAAAAGTGGCACAAATTCGATATCTGATTGATTGAGAGCAACAAATAGAGTCGGTGTAAATTATAAAAATATCCAGATAATACCCATTTAGCGCTGTCTGGGAGGGTATGTCAGCTCCAATTTAGACACTCAAAAATGGCTCAGGAAGATAGATAAATGTATTAGGAAGATATGTAGGCCACTCTAAAAGTGGCACAAATTCGATTTCTGGGTGATTGGGAGCAACAAACACAGTCGGTGTAAATTATAAAAATATGCAGATAATAACCATTTAGCGCTGTCTGGGAGGGTATGGCAGCTCCAAGTTAGACACTCAAAAATGGGTCAGGAAGATCGATAAATGTATTAGGAAGATAGGTAGACCATTCTAAAGGTGGCACAAATTCGATTTCTGAGTGATTGGGAGAGACAAATACAGATAGTGTAAATTAACCATATCGAGATAATAACCATTTAGTGCTGTCTGGCAGGGTATGGCAGCTCCAAGTTAGACACTAAAAAATGGATCAGGAAGACAGATAAAGGTATTAGGAAGATATGTAGACCACTCTAAAAGTTGCACAAATTCGATTTCTGGGTGAATGGGAGCAACAAATACAGTCCGTGTAAACTATAAAAATATCCAGATAATACCAACTTAGCGCTGTCTGGGAGGGTATGGCAGCTCCAAGTTAGACACTCAAAAATGGATCAGGGAGATAGATAAATGTATTAGGATGATAGGTAGACCACTCTAAAAGTGGCACAAATTCGATATCTGGGTGATTGGGAGCAACAAATACAGTCAGTGTAAATTATAAAAATATCCAGATAATACACATTTAGCGCTGTCTGGGAGGGTATGGCAGCTCCAAGTTAGACACTCAAAAGTGGGTCAGGAAGACAGATAAAGGTATTAGGAAGATATGTAGACCACTCTAAAAGTGGCTGGCAAAATATTTTGAGATGGACACAGATATTCCTAGGACCCTTTAGAAATGTCCGTAATAGCACACATTTTGAAGTATTCTTCTCAAATCTATATTAACAGCAAAGAAAATATATTGGAGAAAACATGGTGTCATTCGTGTTATGAAAGACATATTGGTTGTCGAAATACGTCGATTTTCATGTAGGTTACTTCTTTCACATAGCGCGAGTTAGAATATCGAAACGGGAATAGGGAATAAGGAAATAACTTCAGCGACGTAGTATTTTCTCATATATTGTACATGAAATCAATCGAGCAAAGATAAAAATTTCTCGTAGATTGCAAATTGAAAACCTTTGATGGTCATTATGTATGATGAGTATGGACGAGTTGGTTCTTACAGCACTAGGTTACATCATTGCAGAATCATCTTCTACTACAAGCTGGGTTATCCTGTGGCCTCTTGGGTAAAATAAAGAGGCATTATAAGCCCCGTTCACATGCACACAATTTACTCACCTGTGTAAAAATACACATGTGTATATTTACACATGTGCATATGCTGTCCTCTTCGCAGAGATCTCGGTCAAATAATTATAAGCTGGTTCCTTCGGATTTGATTCTCATTTAACTGTCATTGTTAAGACTTCAGTCTTTCAAGCTTTAACTGTGATATGACATCGCTGTTTGATGTCAATCCTGCTCACGAACATGTTAAGTTCAACCGCTTTCACAGGCAAGCGGACTTAACGACGCAACCATGACATATTCAGGATTACAGTTGTCATACTTAGTGGATGACGATACGGGTATTGCTGTTAAAAGCACGACACATACTAAGACCCACTCGACACGGCTTCTTTTCTCCTTGACATTTAATCAGACCCGACACTTTCCGGTCACATACGTAAAGAAAATACCAAAGCCGGCATTATATCTTGCTTGGATTTAACCTGGTGAAAAATAGCCGCTGACATATGAAACAAATCATTGTATGTTACAACCCAATAGCTCCGGGATACGGCCAGCCAAATTTGGACGAAATGCACAGAAATTCACATACTGGTATGCGAATTTAGGCTGATGAGATATTTTTAAAAAAGGTGTATACTGTCATAGTCTTCATTTAACTGATATAATATTGACAACAGTCAAGCTGACCGGACATCGTTGTCACGTTAACTGCTTTCGGGCAAATTGCATTACAAAATAGCACTAGCAGTGAAAAGTCTACTACGTGGACAAGGACACTTCATATGAACGATGATCCACAACCTGTATCCTTAGCAATTGACAGGGTAGACTTAATTCGCTTTGATGACGGGCCAGCCCTTGTTTGAAGCTAAGTATATCTAATCTACCTACGGTGATATTTTCCTTTGAATGTACCTGTATGTAAAGATTTTACTGCCAAAATCATTGCAGTAAGAAAAACTGAAAGACCATTGGAAAAATAATTTCTCCATCATCATGGTTAACTTATGACAAATGAATATGCCAGATTAGAGAGACACCTGCCTCGCCAAGATGTGAACTAAATAGCAAAAGCCAGGAGGAGGAGAAAGGGAATTCCATAGGGCTTCGCCTGTAGTTCCTCACGTGGCCCAAATTTTCACCTAGAGCTTTTCTGTACAAACTACTCATACACTTGTACATGTTTCTTGAACCCGATACACTGTTTATGTGTACTCGCAGGTGTATCGGGTACTAGTACGGATAAGATCAGAAGACTCATTGGAATGAGAAATGAGGATTTAACCATACATTATCATACCATCTGTTATAAACTGGATCCTATCATGTTTTATTTAACCTCATACCAGAATTGTTCAACCTGACTAGTAACTCACTCGCATGATATTCTGTAATTCTCGATTTGTTCTGCAATAGTCAGCTGTCTGCCATATCACACGATCTCGAGGCAATAGCGCGTGAACTCGTGGAGATATCGCGCAATCTCCAGCAAATATTGTACGACTTCGAGCGCACTTGTCTCCCGCCCGCGCGGCGACGCACAGCTCCTAGCAAAGACATTGACAGCGGAATGCA
The DNA here is from genome assembly GCA_036873755.1 of Hanleya hanleyi. Taxonomy (NCBI): domain Eukaryota; kingdom Metazoa; phylum Mollusca; class Polyplacophora; order Lepidopleurida; family Hanleyidae; genus Hanleya; species Hanleya hanleyi. The sequence continues at coordinate 9,449 of JAVTVY010038611.1, read as the reverse complement.
TTCGACAACTTGAGTGAAAAGTTCTGGGATATTTGTGCACAAATTCGTCTTAACGACCAACATTTTGCATTAATAAATTTGGTACCGTAATCAATCGACTGTTTTACGACCAAAGATGAAGACATGTACAGATCGGTCCGGAAACATCCAATTCTACGATACCGTATATTATACATGTGGACTTCATGTTGTTGCTGTTATCGGACGTGGATCCTTTGTAATTATAAATTCTCGTGCTACCTGTGTTATTTAACTCTACCAGGCCTGGGAGGCATTATGTCTTCCAGCTAAATACTGATAACTATTCCGAATAGATTACTGCAAGAAATTTATGGAACCTTCCAATAAAGCTATCAACTCCAAATCCCTCCATGTATCAAAACGCGAATAAATGCTTTCCATACTTTATAGCGAGAAACGGCCAAACTTCATCCCCACTCTCTCGAACGACAGAAAAATGAAAGCCACCCCTTCGCGACATTATTAGTTCAGCATATTGGGGTTATTTTGAGCCTCTTTGCATACCTCCCCCACCACAGTAAAGAATTATGGGTAAATTAAAGATGGCGGTCATGTGAGGTACAAGAAAAGTGATGTTTTCGTCATTTTTCTTCAAAATTTCCGCTTTTCTTTGAAGAAAATTAGGTAAAATCTATTTTATTTCACATCAGACAATTATTTGCCAATTCATCAAGTAGTTTTTGCAAAACAAAATCATAAATAAAAAATTCGAAAAATCTGACAGAAGAATCGACCAAAAATGCCTGTTTTGATGATGACACTGTGACGTCATCAAAGCGGTCATCTTGAATTGTTTTACATCTTTTGGTAGAGCTTCATCGAAGGGTACATTGTGGTAAGTTTCAGCCCCCTAGCTCAAAGGATAAGGAAGATTTTTGCTTGAACAGGTCCCCAAAAGCCCAGGCCACATAGGGTTAAGAAACATTCGATATTATAAAACAGATCTTGCACGGTGTATGGCACTCTTCTACTCAAGCTGACAAATCCTGATGCCACACCCCACAGCGTGCAATATCAGAGTACGTCAATCAACCAGCGCTTGGAGACAGGATGCAGATTAAATCATCAGCGAAACTTTTTGCTGTCGAACGCCGGCAAATACTGATAACTATTCCAAATAGATTACTGCAAGAAATTTATGGAAATTTCCAATAAAGCAATCAACCCCAAATCCCTCTATGTATTAAAACGCGAATAAATGCTTTCCATACTTTATAGCGAGAAACGGCCAACAATCTTCAGCGACGTTCTCTGTACATGTATAACAATCCTTATGTAGGCAAATGTAGTTAAAGGCAAGTGTTCATATCATTCAACACCAGCTTCCGTGTGAACCATGGCCATATAGCAGAGAAGCGGAAGACGTTGTATATTCAATTCCTTATCATTGCATATTCCTATTCGGGGCAATGTACAGATTAATTGAGTTTGTGTTGTAAAGTCCATTTCGAGTGAATGAATAAATTCAACGAAAAAAAGTGGTGGGAAATGCCGGTGTCATATGACATATGACGTCACAGGCCAATAGTCTGACTGCTTATCTAAAACCATCACAAGAACAAAAATGAGCCATGTGATGATTTGTATATCGGCCACGCGTGTATTGTGGCTGTTCATGCTAACATCTTGTATAACATGACCACACGGTCCCTATCACCGGCTTTAGCGATATTAGGTACAAATAAGAGCACTGATGTAATGACCTATCAATTCGTCTGACACGGCTTTAGCTATATTAGGCACAACTAAGAGCACTGATGTAATGACCTATCAATTCGACTGGCGTAAAATGATTATCTATATGACCATTAGACCGAAGAAACGGCTCAAACGCGGAAATTATTAGTAGAATGCAAGTTCTTATTCCGAACACAAGTCTGTGAGGCCAAGCGTTTCATTATCCGTCATGTTAACCACACGCGCAAGCAACCACAATGATTTGCACAAAGGGCAAGCCTCAGCAATGAAACGTCCACCAGCCGAATACATGTATGTAGTGAAGCACTTTATATGAGAACGCGGAGGATACAGATCAACTGTTCCTTTTGGACGTTTGGGGACTGACAATCATTGATAAGTTGAAACAATAAGGGCGGCTAACAAAAAAGAAATTGTTCTTTCCCATAATTAATTCGCTTGGTAAATAAATCAAATATTGTCCATATGAAGATTGTATTGTACCACATTCAAATCGAATGTGTTTTAGCAATATTCATTAATATAATTCTCCCCAGTAGCAAATTATCATCAAACTTATTAATCCAGTGTCAAACAGCCAACAAGACAGAAACATTATTGATTGGCTCTACTTATTTTACCGCCTTTGAACTTAGACACTGGTACCGGTTTCGAAAGCCAGAACAGTCAACTGTTTCCAATTCATAACGTCCTCATAACCCTGCAAGTTGAGCCTGCAGAAACGCTATTGATGTTGCGCTATTGTTATTACAACCGGGCAATAGTATGATAAAAACAGGCGCAGAGGCAGCTGAAACTCAATTGCCGTCATCAAACAGCCGCCGCGAGAAACGAAGATAAAGCATAATGTTTTTGAAGCTTATCGCTAAATGATGAGGGCTTCTTCAAAGAAGACAGATTAATCAAATCACACGCTAACGTGGTTTCATTATTGACCGAAAAAAAGTCAATGGAGAAAATATTAGTGTAATATCCAGTCTGCCCTTCGGCTCAATTCTGCTCAAGCTCAATTACCCAACGGCTTGTTTTTTGAGCAGATCCGATATGAATATCAAAGGCCGTTGAAATCTTATTAAATTCATTTTTGGGGGTAAATATAGGGTGGGCTTCGCTATAACATGCGTGAAGAGTTGAAGCAATCCCGAAGAGCGTTAACATAGATTACTGGACTACCTCAGCTAGAGCTGGAAGAGTCCTTTGCTCATAATTCTCCGCCTCCTTCACCTGCCAACTCTCGTTATTCAATTCCTTAATTTTTTATCCGCTAAACAGATTTCTCTCAAATTTCGTCAGGGTCGCTTTCGGAGACGAAAAAATAGTTTGAAAATGGCGTCTAACGATCATTGGTTTGGGGACATCTTCAGCTATTCTCAGTATAACAGGCACTCAAGCAGAAGTTCCGAAGGGTATTAACTCCACTTGCGGACTGGGAATTGTTTGATCGGAAAGTCGAGAAAATTCCACAGGATAGTTACTGATATAAGATCCGGCTGAATGATCCAAATGTTTTAAAAGGTGTGCAATGCCTGGGGAACTTTTGAAGCACAAATAAGATAAGATTCAAAGATTTATTTCTAAATGAACCAACCCGTAGTACCGATTAAGCTAAAGTTCTTTCCCTTGGCTCTGGAAATGATGGGATACTCTAGAATGACAATACCTATTCAGAACGAAAATAGTAGCCATTTTATAATTATGCATGGAACTAAATTCATCGCGGTTTAATTCAATCCAGCTGAGTAACATCATTCGAAAGGATTGCCAATAAACAAAAGCAAGTCTAGCTTAGAGCAATCCTATCAAGCGTATTGACGTTGAAATTATAATAGATGGTCATTGTTCACCAGGAATTTGGTGTTGATGGCTTCATTCTTGTTGATTGATATTAACGCACCTCGTAAACTATAGGTGCCTACTTATCGATTATTATACAGTCAACGTCACTACAGACTGTTGGCCATTTTTTCCTATGAAGTAGGGATTTGGGGTTGATAGATTTAGTGGAAATTAATTTCTTGCGGTAATCTATTCTGAATAGCTGGTATGAATATATGCCGAAATATGGCAGAATAATTGTTCGTTGATGATTCAATCTATATCCTCCCTCCAAGCAAGCGTTAATCGTACGCCGGCACATAATCTGTTATATAATGATATAATAATGCCTGATAGGATCCAGTTCATACACATAATATACATGTAGATTTGAATCTATTTTAATTCCAATGCGTTTTCTGATCCTATCAGTACTAATACCCGATACAAACGCTAATGTACAGTGTATAGGTTACCGCATGCATGTACAAATGCTCAAGCCGGAGCTAGGAGCCGTGTAGGCATGCCATTCAAGATGTCCAAATGAACCACAACAAAAAAAAAGCGCGGCTGGGATACAAATCATCAGAGGGATCAGTTTTGGTTCTTGTGATGTTTTTTTGGAAATATGCAGTCAATACGTTTACCTGTGGGTTCATGGTTTTTGTTCAGTACGCCGACATCTTTTTCCATCACCCTTGTTATGTTACGTTTAATGGCTTGCCACCAGGTTAAATCCAAACATCATGGTTTTCGTGTTTTCTTCCCGAATGTGACCGGTAAGTGTCGGATCTGGTTACTTGTCGAAGTGAGAAGAAGCCCTATCGGGTGGGTCTTTATGTGGCCTCACTGTCATCCTTATAACAACAATGTAGATACCCGTATCGCAGTCCATATGCCAATTGTATTCCGGATATGTCATGGTCGCGTTGTTAAGTTCCCTTGGCTGCGAAAGAGGTTGAACTCAACGTGTTCGTGAGTTAGAATAGCACAAGCGATGTCATATCATATAGTTGAAGCGTGAAAGGCTGAAAGACTGTAAGCTGGTTCATAGGATTTCATTCTGATTTAACTGTGTCAGTGTTAAGACTTTGCGGAGTGGACAGCATCTGTCACTTCAAATGCCTCGTTATATTACCCAAGAGACCATAAGCAAATAAATAAAACAGAAAGCAAAGATAGAACAGAAGAAAACGTTTATCTGATTACTTATCTTTTTTCACTTCCGCTTAAATACATGGGAAGTAAACTTATCACCGCCATTGTGTACCAGTGGGTTTAAAATAAGATTGCAATCGGTCACTAAACCAAAGGAACAAATTTACGATTGCGGGCTCAAATCTCCTGCGACATTCTGTGAGAATGCAATAGTGTGTTCTAATCCAATCAAATATCACACAGTATATGACCCCGTTGAAGACCCCATAAACTTGACATGTCTATGTCATGGCGACCTCAGGATAACCATCCTCAAGTGACGATACTCCACCGAAGTAACCTAGTGTGTAAAGAACCAACTGTTCCATGCTCATCATGCAAGATGACCACCAATCTCTGAAGGTTTTTAATTGACTAATCGTGTAGATATCTTTGTCTTTGTTCGATCAAATTAATATGCAATATATTAGAAAATACTTGAAATTCGATCGCTTGAAACAAGCGTTGCGTTATATCCATCGGCATCGAAAATATGTACAGCATGTAATTATACCACTGGTCACCTCTATTCGCAATAATACTGACATGGGCTGAATGCCATGGGAAACTTGTCACATGTATGCCAGTAGTATACAAAGCCCGAATTGATAGAATTGCTCCACACTGCGCATGCGTGTGACGTCATTAACCTGGGAAAAAGGGTATGTGCGCATGCGTGATGTGGAGCAACGTGGAGCAGAGGTCAGTGAGTGCAAGATGTGGGAGGTGGGTACAAGATGGCCGCCATGTGGGAGGTGGGGACAAGATGGCCGCCATGTGGGAGGTGGGTACAAGATGGCCGCGAGTGTCAGTGAGTGCAAGATGTGGGAGGTGGGTACAAGATGGCCGCCGTGGGTGGTGGGTGGAACGAAAAAAAAAGTTCCGGCAAAAAAAAAAAAAAATGTATTCATCCGCGGTGATGTGGTTTGGCCGTGGTTTTGGCGGTAATTCGGTCTCGGGAAAAAGCTTCCGCGGAGAAAAAGTAGTCCCTAGATAAAATGGTCCGATTGGGTCGAGTGAGGTATCAAAGTGAAGCTTAGGTGAAGGGGCATCTAATGGGCTGGGTGTGGGGTTGAAATATCGGCATTCTGCGCATGCGCGGTGACCGAAGGGTATGAAAATAGCCTTTTTGGAGCTAGGGGAGCCCCTAGTGTACCGATGGGGTCGAGGGAGGTATCGATGTGAAGCATTCGTGAAGGGGCATCTGATGGGCTGGGTGTGGGGTTGAAATATCGGCATTCTGCGCATGCGCGGTTACCGAAGGGTATGGAAATAGCGGTTTTGGAGCTAGGGGAGTCCCTAATGGGCCAATGGAGTCGTAGGAGGTATCAAAGTGAAGGTGAGGAAAAGGGCTATCTGATGGACTGGGCGTGGGGTTGAAATATCGGCATTCTACCATTGTATACAGGTGCCTTATACCATTGTATACAGGTGCCTGTATACCATTGTATACAGGTGCCTTATACCATTGTATACAGCAGAAATTGTCTTTGTAACGTCTTATTGTGACATCATGGCATTATTGTTGTTTTGCGACACTGTGGAACTGTAAAAATTCCATGAATGGAAAAGAATGATAAAACCCATTAGTGCATAATATTGCTGAAATAATGCCAACAGAAAACTCAGAGTCAATTTAAATATTTATTTGTATTGAGCAAATTACAAGAATTTCGAAGAGAAAAGAGCCGAAATAATGTCTGTCTGTCCTGGAAATCAGCTGATCATCAATAAATCGACATCTCCGTGACCTTCAAGGAGATTTTGACATTAGGTTTTACCCGCTTTTATCACAAATCATTATAAAGAAATTGTCACACCCGGTGAACTCCTGAAACCCACATCCTACCCTGCTAGTCTGGTGATAATAAAATTTAAAGATCACATGTCCAACACATACTCACATAATGAAAGCAAGAATCGAACTTGCGCACCCCTCGAGATGAAGGATACCGTCCATGTTTCATTTTTTGAGGTGTACTGAAATGCTCTCTCTAATTTATGCCCGGTATCTATTTTCACATCTAGGTTGAAGATTTATATCGACACTGCTACACACTTTTCGACATGTGTTTTCACTTTCGATGAAAGCACAAAACAGTCTAAAAAATTCACCTACGCTAATATTTTCTGGTGTTTTGTAGAATATAGATTCGCGTTCATTTCTATTTCGTCAAGAAAAAATGTTTTGTAGAATATAGATTCGCGTTCATTTCTATTTCGTCAAGAAAAAATTTTCATCTCGAAAATTGGCAGATCATGAGATTGAAATGTTCTCTCTCTCTCTCTCTCTTTCTCTCTCTCTCTCTCTCATTTTATGACATGCAAGTATAGTACTAAAGTGTAGCTTACCTGATAAAAGAAGTTTAGTCCAGATGTATACCTATATCCCATACTCCCGGACGTTTGATGCATATCTGGGGGGCTGTTTTTTTCCTAGGTGGGATATAACACACCATGCATTTGTATGCTAATCGAAATTCACAGATATTTCCACCTTTACGCACTAAACTATGAAGCTAATGATTTTGGTCAGCGGCACATAGATGTTCCCTGGTTTGGTGTCCACATCCCAGCGGTTTTCTGTTTCTTGGCTTGTCACGCATTTTTTCGAAATTCACAGATATTTCCATCGACATATCAGCTGAGCTAACGGCCTCAATTGCCTGTTAGCTCTCTTGTTGCTCACGGTGAGCAAACGTTTCAAGAAATTGATTTCAGTTCCCGCATAACGTCTCCTTCAAGTCCATTTTGAAGAGTCGAGCGTATGAATCGAGTCAAAATAACATGCAATTCATTTGCCTGTCCGGTAAAACTGGTGAGTTGTTGGTTTGCGTTCAGTTTCAAGAAATTGATTTCAGTTCCCGCATCACGTCTCCTTCAAGTCCATTTTGAAGAGTCGAGCGTATGAATCGAGTCAAAATAACATGCAATTCATTTGCCTGTCCGGTAAAACTGGTGAGTTGTTGGTTTGCGTTCGCCGCACACACACACACTGAGGATTTGGCCTCGCGAGACGAAATTAGTTTAACAAAAGTTTCAAGAAATTGATTTCAGTTCCCGCATAACGTCTTCTTCAAGTCCATTTTGAAGAGTCGAGCGTATGAATCGAGTCAAAATAACATGCAATTCATTTGCCTGTCCGGTAAAACTGGTGAGTTGTTGGCTTGCGTTCGCCGCACACACACACTGAGGATTTGGCCTCGCGAGACGAAAATAGTTTAATATTTTTTTCTCCCGCCTCGCGGTTCAGCCAATGAACTATTAGAAAAGCATATGTGTTTGCATATTAATAAAACCACGGGCGCCTAAAAAATGAACACATTTCATTACACTGTAGCGAATTGTTGCCATTGCACGTGTCAGTCAGTACGTTTTCATATCCACCTCAAATTGACACGGAGAATTTCATTGCCAGTAAAATTGTAAGTTCATTGCGGAAAGAATTGATATTGCATAAATTCCTGCGGGGAATAGGAAGTACACATATATAAAGAATATTGTCTTCACGTAAAAGTTTGTACATTTCAAAAAAAATTTTTCAAAACAAAACAAAAAAATGTGAAGTAAAACCCGTCCTTCGGATGGGAAATCTTCATACGTCAAGTCAACAAAATTTTATTTTTCAGGTAGTGGGTCGAGTGAGGTATCATATTGAAGCTGACGTGAAATGCTTCACAATGATACCTCACTCGACCCGATTGGACCATTAGGGACGCCTCTAACCTCAAAAAAGATTATTTTGAAGATAATTATCAACATCCGGTGAATGAAGATTTTTTATTTTAGAGGTAGTGGGTCGAGTGAGGTATCAAATTGAAGCTGACGTGAAATGCTTCACAATGATACCTCACTCGCCCCGATTGCACCACTAGGGGCTGCCCTAACTCCAATAAAGGCTATTTTGAATTTTCTGCGCATGCGCGAAGTCCAAAGGCTATGAAAATAGCCTTTTTGGGGTTAGAGGCGTCCCTAATGGGCCAATCGGGTCGAGCGAGGTATTAAATTGAAGGTGACGTGAAGGAGCATCTGATAGACTGGGTGTGGGCTTGAATTAGGGTAATTCTGCGCATGCGCGAAGATGATATCCAAAATATGAATCTTCAAAAATAGCCTTTTTGGGGTTAGAGGCGTCCCTAATGGACCAATCGGGTCGAGTGAGGTATCAAATTGAAGGTGACGTGAAGGAGCATCTGATGGACTGGTGTGGGTTGAACTAACAGCATTCTGCGCATGCGCAATCTTCAAAATATCCTTTTTTGGGTTAGAGGCGCCCCTAGTGGTCCAATGGAGACGAGTGAGGTATCAATGTGAAGCAAATCGAGTGAGGTCTTATTTTGAAGCTCTCGTGGAGGAGCACTTGACTACACTAATGGTTCGTCCGTGTTCAATAGTCTGTGCATGCGCAGTTTGGCCGTAGTAGCGAAAGGGGACATTTTGGGTGCTATGTAGGGGTGTGTTTGGGTTAGAGATGAGCTAATCACGGTTCGAATGGGTCGTGTGAGGTGTCAAAGTGAAGCTTGTGTGGGGTAGAGTCAGAATGGTGTGTGTTTGAATGCAAGTCGCGTCAATCTGCGCATGCGCAGTTGGTTGTATTAAGTAAAGTGGCCATTTTCGGGCAGTACATGAAGGTATTTGAGATCGACATGGGCTATTCACGGTTCGAATGCGTCCTGGAAGGTGTCATCTTGTAGTTCTCGGGGTGTAAATTCCGATTT
>JAVTVY010038610.1:0-17532 GCA_036873755.1 Hanleya hanleyi | reverse complement strand
GAGCGATAACTTTCGAACAATTTGTCAGATTTCTTCGAAATTTGGTAAATGCATTCCCTGCGACAAAACACCGTTGGTGATGCGTTTCAGCAAAATCCACCCGGAGGTGGCGCCACTAAAGTTCATTCCATTATTCCATGCTGCAAGTGATAACTTAGAAACACTTGGTCGAATTTCTTTGAAATATCCTACACATGTACCTTTCTGGGTAACATGAGAAACGTTGCGGCTCATCGGATTCTTCTCAAATTTGGCATGCATTTACCATGCCAGGAGCTGTTGCTTGGGATTGCCTTTCGCTCACTTGCACTCACAGGTGGCGCCACCTGGTGGCAACATCACAAATTCGTTTCCGGGTAATAACTTGATAACTGACCATCGGATTCTTCTCAAATTTTGTATGAATGTACCGTGACATAAGATGTCGCTTGATAATGCATTTCACTGACTTGCGCCTAGAGGTGGCGTCACCTGGTGTCAAAATCTAAATTTGGTTTCTGGGCAATAACTTGAGGACCCTCATCAGATTCTTCTCAAATTTGGTATGCAGCTGTCCCCACGATACCATGTTCCTTGGGATTGTATTTTTCCCGCTTCTGCCTACAGGTGGCGTCTCCTGGTGGAAAAATTTGTTTCCGGGCAATAATTTGGCAACTGCTCATCAGATTATTCTCAAATTTTGTATTCATATGTGACCCGCCCCAAATACATGTAACATGAACACCGGTGGGCATCTAGTACCGGCAATAACTTGAGGACCCCTCTTCAGAGTCTCAAAGTTCATATGTCGATACCATGACATGAGATGTCATTTGGGATTGTGTTTTGCCTGCTTGCACCTACAGGTGGTGACTCCTTGTGGCAAAGTCTAAATTTGGTTTCTGGGCAATAGGTTGAGGATGCCTTCATATTCTTGTCAAATTTAGTTTGCAGATAATATGCCATGAGTTGTCTCTTCGGGTTGCATTTCGGTTACATAATTTTCATGGTACATGGTAAAGAAAATATATTACAGTAGCAATCAACATTTAGTCAGCCATTCGGAGTTGATCTCAAAACCTGGGAAGGTGGAAAGACCCCTCTGCTTCTTACGCCTGTGAAGTAGCTGTTGCCATCCTCATGAATATCTTCTGAAACCGACAGCGCTTATAAATATTGCTGCCATTTTGACGGGGGACCTAGCATCCTCTGGCTGCTTGTTTTTTTTTCATTTTTGCGTTTCAGCATTTCAAACCCTCCTTTCTCCAATACTCTATATCTAATGGTACAACTTTGCTGATTGATAAGAGATAACTTGCAACCCCTCTCTTTTTCTAAGCATGGAGACTTTTTCCAAAATCTGTCTGACTCATGTTATGACGTTACAATGACGTCATCAAGGCGCGATTCAACAAAACGCCTCTCTCCGGGGATATCCAGCGGCGCGAGTACACTCTTCTTTAACCCTCACTTACTAGAGATATGGAGATTTTCCAAAGTCCGTCTAATTCATATTATGACTTGTCATTATGATATTATCATATCGATCAAACGATGCGCTCCTCTCCAACGTTATGATGTTCTCCTTCGTAGCCCCTCCCGAACTATAGATATGGAGAATTCCAAATTTAAAAAAAAGTAAAATAAAGAGTTAAATGAATATCCAAAACAATTATTCAACAACAGCAGGATTTCAAGGCTTTATGTGTACACTTATAGATTCTGCCTTGCGTAGTATAACCTTAGGGCATTGTTGGTACTTTATTAAGTAAGAGTGCCACCTGTTCCTGAAATTTGGATGGATGGTTATACTTATTGAGTAAGGCTGTGACTTGGTCCAGATCTTTTATTTTACTATTTACTCATATAGTATGAAAGACGCCCATTCTAACAATCACGTTTCTTAGCTGATATTGGTATTTTCAGAGAAGAGAATACGCTTTTTAGCTAACACAAGTCAGCGGTGATGTGAGTACCATGTGTTTGACATCTATATGGTGTTCAAATGAACACCCACAATTGTAGCGTGACTGATATTCATACACTCGAGAAAACGACTTGGAAAACTCATGTGTATAAAAAATAATTGTGAGTCGTAAAGCCAACGCACACAGCGAACATTTTGTTGTATTGGAACAAAAACAGTGTTCTGGGCTGGTTTTGTCTGCTGGGTTCAGGGGCCCAAAAACAGAAAACATCTGTTCGAACCAAATGTTTCTGAGATCAAACTTGTTTGATACTGCGTACATTTTTTTGCCCTAGAACGAAGTTTTTGTCATCTGTGTGTGGTGACTGCGAACATTTCTCGGAACATCTTTCAACTAATAACCAATCAACTGGAGAGCCGTGCGCATGTGAAAAAACTAACCGACGCCCATGACAGCAAATTGGCGGCTCCGAACCCGAAGCCATGCCTTCTTGTAGCGGCGGCTGTTCGTTCCGAGATAAATTGTTCGTTGCGTGCCAGCAGCAAAAAGAGGTAAAATCACGAAACACTGTTCCGATACAACAAAATTTTCGCTGTGTGCATTGGACTTTAGCATTTTACAGATGGAACATAATGATGTCTTGCTGGATTACAATATTACAAATTCGTTTACAAACTTCTGATAAGTGACATTAAAATAACTCCATTTAGCACCCAGATGAAATGGCAGAACGACTTGGACAGAGCAGTGGACCGACATTTGGTGTGGCAAACGACAACATCAACATAGCTGCGATATTTTCAATTCTAAATTGTTCATAGAATTTTAGTTACAGATAACCACTTGTAAAAATGAGGAAAATTACAATCCACATATTGCTTATTCTGTGAGAATGAAAAAGACACGTTTCACTAGCTTATTTTGGAAATGTCACGTTGTTAAACTTGTGTGGGATAATTTTATCAACTGGGGGACAAGTCACACGGAAGCGCCTAGTCGCCACGACGAGAAATATTTGTTTCGAAATGTCGAGATAGTAAGTCGAAATATCGAGATACTAATTCGAAATATCGAGATACTAAGTCCAGATTTCGAGTTACTAAGTCGAAATGTCGAGTTATTAAGTAGAAATTTTGACTTAGTAACTCGAAATTTCGACTTTGTATCTCGAAATTTCGAATTAGCATACTGTCTCGAAATGTCGACTTAGTATCTCGGAATTTCGACTTACTATATCGACATTTCGAAAAAATATTTCTCGTCGTGGCCCCTAGACGCTTCCGTAAGGTCGAAACTTGGTAATGCAATAATTTGACACTCACTGTAGTCATTTTCGAAATCGCAAACCGAGTCAGTTCTACTAGGCCAAATGATCTGGTGAATAATATAGTATTTATGGTTACAGACGATCCCCAGGGAAGCCAAGCTGGATGGTACCAAAAAGATCTTTTCTAAAAACAGAAAACATGAGTAAATTATTGCCACTAAAAATAACACAGTTGGGCTTTTTGTCAAAAAGTGGGCAGCCCTGGCAAACATCGAACATGTACAGTTTTATTTAATGTTTTACTGTGATTTTTGTCATATGATATTTGTTGGTTTTCCGCTCAACATGTAACATGTTTTAATTTTGCAAATATCAATAGAAACCCGTTATCTCTGTCACGTGAGGATGTAGAGGGAGTGTAAAATCGTCATTATGGTGCAATAAATGCCCACTGCTTGGTCTAGGGTTTGAAAAAATAAGTCTTGCTGATATCAGCGAAACCTGTCGGTCTCCTCTCCCTTTCAGGAACCCAATTTAATGAAGCAGAGGACGTTCATTTCCAGAATTAAAATGTTTTTTGTTTTTTTTTAATCTCAGTATTTATTTAACAAGCTAAGAGAAGATGTTCCATAGAACAAAATGGGTGGTCATCATATTGATTAAAAAGATATGGCAGCCAACTGTTTGCATATATATTGCTTAAAAGCCATGCCAGTAAATAAATAGGAAGATTAGACTTTTTTTTCTTGCTTGATGCCCATTAACTCAGATTTCTTTGGGTCATATTTTCTCCATTTTACTATATAAGACTAAGCACGTATAGTTCTTGTTAAATACGTTAAACAGGAGAACATCACGCTTTCTTAGAAAATATTAGCGATATAACACAGATAAACTGAGCCTTCACTGAGTCCGACGTTCAGGGGGCGATGGGGGCGGGGAATCCGGGTGGTGGTGGAGATATTATTGAACGTTATTTTATTAGCCATTTACAAGTTGCCTTTGTGACGAAGATTGAATTTTGGGGGATTTCGGAAGCATAATCTTCAACCCCAGGAGCGCTTGTCACCTCCCAACCGTTGAATCAAAAATGTCAGCTTTTTGGTCAGTCCTATCACACTTCAGTCCCATCATACTATTGAACTGCCAGCAATAGGAATAAGCGCTTCTGTTGTGACTTTTATTGATTTTTATCCTATTTTGAGACGTCTGAATATACTTTTGTTAAGAATTTCAGCCTGTTTTGAAAATTTCGACCAATCACCATGTTGTAGGCCCATAAGAGCAGGGAAATGAACGTTATCTCTCCGCTTAAAAAAATCATGGCCGAGTTTCGGAAATCGGCGCTAACTGTCAAAGGGAACGTAATATTTCTTTCGATTATTGACGCAGAAATGCTCTTTATCTGGACAATTCTGTAAAATGTATATACTGTCTGTATATACATTTTTTTAAATTTTAGTATATATTTATCAGGCTAACATGCAGAAGATGTTCCATGGAAAAAATAAGGGGGGGGTGAGGGGGTCATCATATCGATTAAATAGATATGGCAGCCGAATGTATGTATATCTCTTAAAAGTCATGCCAGTAAATACATAGAGAGATACAGTCATGGCAGTAAATACATCTTTCATTCCAGAAATGTATATACTGCCTGACGCATCCGATGACTATCAAATGTTACACTTTCTATAGAAACAGATCACATTCCACTACCGTACTTAACAGTTCTGCAGTCGGACAAGCCCGATGCCTCTTATTATAACTAGAGCATAGAAGGCTACTCTACAGGACAATAATGGCAGAAATTTTGCAGAAAAGTGAAAAATGTCCCAGTGTACCCTCAATCTCCCTCTCCCCCTCCCCCCGATGCCTCCTATTATAACTAGAGCATAGAAGGCTACTCTACAGGACAATAATGGCAGAAATTTTGCAGAAAAGTGAAAAATGTCCCAGTGTACCCTCAATCTCCCCCTCCCCCCGATGCCTCTTATTATAACTAGAGCATAGAAGGATACTCTACAGGACAATAATGGCAGAGATTTTGCAGAAAAGTGAAAAATGTCCCAGTGTACCCCAATCTCCCCCGGGTGCCTCTTATTATAACTAGAGTATAAAAGGCTACTCTACAGGACAATAATGGCAGAGATTTTGCAGAAAAGTGAAAAATGTCCCAGTGTACCCCAATCTCCCCCGGGTGCCTCTTATTATAACTGGAGCATAAAAGGCTACTCTACAGGACAATAATGGCAGAGATTTTGCAGAAAAGTGAAAAATGTCCCCAGTGTACCCCAATCTCCTCTACTGGCACAGAACGGTAGTATCCATCTTCCCCTTTGTCGCTTCGGACGCGAACGTTGTCACATTCGCGCTATGATTGCGACTGGCCATATAAACAACATGCACGGAGAGCTTAAGGATAGCTGTACCCTTAGAGGGTCAAAATTGGTCATTTTTTTTTTATTTCTTCATTCAAATATTCACTATTTCCTCTAACATTTGGTGAAAAAATGAAATCAAAATTATAAATAGAAGTGCTTCAATATTAGGATTAAAAATTTAGTTTTCGAGGCACTGGAACAATTAAACAGATTGCCTTAGCTTGGGCTTGGCTACTATTATTTTTGTCTGTTAAATTCCCCTTTTCAAAACTCATTTCCGCATTTATGTAAGCTAATTATCTATTAGTCCTACTTATTTACATTAATCTACCCCTTTCTGATCAAAACCATGCAAACATCCGTATTTTTGTTTCTAATTATAACAGTGACACTTCACTCAGACACCCGCCGTGAAGTGATACACAGGTGTTTTTTAAGTTTAAATTGGACTTTAAACCGCCTTGATGAAAAAAACCTTGTGTAATAGTTATCCAGAATAAACAAGAATTCGAGTAGGTCCAATTAGACAGATTAAAAATGTATTTGACAATATAGAATTCAAGCAAACAATTTGGATGAATTCATCAGATGTACAGCTGGACACATTTTGCCGATTTTTAGCCTTTCATTTTTGTACAAAATCCGAGATTTAAACGTTTATTTCTCGAAAAGTATCCATGCTACGCTTTGGAAATTTGGCATGCTTGTTACTTATAAGGTGATCTAGTAAATCTTATCTCACTTTTTGTAAGTTCGCATTAGTTTTTTAATTATTCAACTTTTAAGACAAACGACCGTAAAATAGTACTTTTTTTTCAATTTATTTTAGTAAAATAGCTGTAAAAACAAAACCAGGCAAACATTTAAAAAAATGAGACACCGTTTACTAGTTCGAATTGTCTCCAATCAAGGTATATCATCAAAGTTGAAACAAGACCAACAGTTTTCATGAAATTTCAACAAAGCTTGTCTATACAGGTACAAGTAGACAGACGGATGAACACCAAACACGCGCGCACACCAAAACATAATAAGATGCGGAGGCCATTCCAGTAAAGATTCCATCCAAGTCTGGTGAAGTTCACCAGAGGCCATCAGGATGAAGCTTCCATCCAAGTTCGGGGAAATTCCGTGCAGTAAATATCTTACAGACAAGGACAGGCAGACAGACAACATACCCAGATGAACGCATGCATGCATACCGATACCTAATCAGATGAGCCCATTGCAATGAAGCTTCCACCCAAGTTTGGCGAAATGCCGTGGGGTAGTTCTCCAGAAATCTTGCAGACAAGGCTTGTATATACATGTATAAGTAGATGGACGGATGGATGGACACGAACGAACGCTCGCACATGCACACACACCAAAACCTAATCAGACGAGGGGCTATCCCAATGAAGCTTCCATCCAAGTTTGGTGAAATTCCGTTAGGTAGTTTTCCAGATATCTTGCAGACAAGGTCTGTATCTACATGAACAATTAGATGGACGGACGGACGATGGACATGGATAAATGCACACACACACCCAAACCTAATCAAATAAGGGGGCTATCCCAATGAACCTTCCATCCAAGTTTGGTGAAATTCTGTGCAGTAGTTCTCAAGATATCTTGCAGACAAGGCCTGTATATACATGTACAAGTAGATGAACGGACGGACGGACACCAGACACGGATGAATGCATGCACACATACACCAAAATCTGACCAAATGAGGAGGCTATCGCAATGAAGCTTCCATCCAAGTTTGGTGAAATTCCATCCAGCAGTTCTCAAGATATCTTGCAGACAAGGCCTGTACATACATGTACAAGTAGATGGACGGACGGACGGACACCGGACACGGAAGAACGCATGCACACACACCAAAACCTAATCAAATGATGGGGCTATCCCAATGAAGCTTCCATCCAAGTTTGGTGGAATTCCGCCCAGTAGTTCTCAGATATCTTGCAGACAAGGCCTGTATATACATGTACAAGTAGATGGACGGACGGACGGACACCGGACACGGATGAATGTATGCACACACAGCAAAACCTAATCAAATGAGGGGGCCATCCCACTGAAGTTTCCATCCAGGTTTGGTGAAATTCCGTCCAGTAGTTCTCAAGATATCTTGCAGACAAGGCAAGAGGACGGACACCCATCCATCCATCCATCCAGACAGCACAAACACTAGATTTCTCCCCTCAACATGGTTGGGGGAGACATAATAATGCATGGTAAGGGCGCTTCATTCTTAGACGAATGCTTTACAGTGAATTTTAAACAATTTCCCAAAGGACCATATATGTTTAGATGGGTAAATGGCCCCAGAACAGGTGCGGTAGAAGTGCCAAAAATAAAATATTACATATACAAGAAATTGTTTAGTTGTCATGAAGTACAATATTATATTGTATACTCAGAAAGGTTTCAATGCACTGAGTCTCATCATTCTTGAATAACAGGGCCGTGAAATAGTGGATTCGTGCAAAATCGTCAATTTTGAGGCGAAAACATCTCAGATTTCTTTCTATAAACAAATTAAGATAAACGATAACCAGAACCAGCTTGATACAGCATACTCGCTGTTCAAATACATATACAGATCCGCTCTCATTAAAAGTCAAGGCTTGCGCGGTAGAGGCCCAGTAGCAGTGCGGTAGAGGCCCAGTACCAGCGCAGCACCAACGCGGTAGGAGCACAGTAATTATTGTGCAGCCTTTCTTGCATAATTACCGCGCTACGCGTACATTATTCTGGGATCACGAATGTTTATATCTAATACAAAGATTAAAAGGTAACATGTATGCAAATGGTCCAGATACGGATTTCACTCAAAGTCTGTTTCTGCGTATCTCTGTTTTCGGAGATGGTAAAGCATCTGAACAGGGATATACAATAGTCATATCACACAGGATATTTCCCAAAAGATGACGATCCCAACGAGTAGAAGATTTCCTTAATCATTATTCAGGAATTGTACATTCTTTACTATTATGGCGCACACTAGAATTATCCAGTTCCAGCCGGAAATAAAAAAAATGGGGTCCCCTCCGGTCACCAATAGTCAAATAATCCTGTTATATCCATATATCACCTGAAAGAGAATATTTGTACCATTACTACAAGGCATATGCCATTTTTGTTGCAAAAAAAATCCTTGCAAACCGCTTTTCAATTGCTTCAATTTTCTTGAAACCTCATCACAATGTAGAAAAAATTGGTCATATGCGGTCCATTTTCCATCGAAATACACGTCTCGTCTTTCCCGTCGAGCGGTCAATTTTAAATGGTTAAAAAGAAACAGGAACTTTGTACTACCCCTTTTTGTCAAATTTTCTTGCGGAAAATGAGTCATGATTCTCGCGCTCACCAAAGTAGCATAGCTGAGGCCATTGAAACGTTAATGACCCGAGATATCAACAACTACAAACGTAGGAAGATATATAATGTGGTAAAAGACGTCGGCCTTATTATGAAATCAGGGAAGGGCCAATTCCGGTGAAACTGTGTGCAAGTTTGGCGTGATTTTTCTCAATTGTTTTTCTTGTTCATGTTAACCTGTGACTGTTTTCAAGCATAGCGATAAACAACAATTACTTACTATCCGCCGTATTGTGGGTATCAGATCAATTACTTGTCCCCTACCCTACATTTGTTTTGTGGAATTTGCCACATCGAGCTGAGTTTTTAGGTTATTACTTAAGAATTCCTTTGCTCTATAGAATCAACGTTTAACCAGCTATACATAGACCAGGGTTGATGCCCAGCTTTTCAATGAAACGAGATAAACGAAGAAAGCCTAACCAGAAATCAAAAAACGGCCAAATTGACGGACATCTTCGATGAACTTAAGAATAATTGTCAAAACCCGTAGAGTACAAATTCTTTCCATTTATCCCTTGCTGCCGAGTGGTTTCGTATTGAAAAATACTTCTGCCAAGTTTATTTGGTGGCTATAAGACCAACTTGCATCAGTCACACAAACTGTATGTCAGTACAGGGGAAATAACAGTTGTATGAAGTTATACAACAAATATCTAATACCACTATTAACGTACCATGTAGTACACAGAAAATCATACTGTGGATTCTTTTTCTCGAGCCTATGGTTTGTATTGAAAACGAGAAAAAATTGAGTGCTTTAGATGAAATCAGCCTGGTAAAATTAAGCAAACTGACATTATGATGTATATTCGCTCCGTGATGAAGCCAATCCCATAAACGTGTACTCTATAGTTATCCAGTTAACCGGGGAAAAGACAAGGGGGTCTCCTCTTCGGTCACCAAGAGTCAAATAATCTTTAACGCAAATCTGTTATATCCATAAATTATCTCAAAGAGAATGTTTGTACTATTACTACAAGGCAGATGTCATTTATGAGACTTTCATCCAGAATGAGATGCGCGCCTACATCGTGACGTATTCCGTGACGTCATGATACATTCACGGCATTATTCACGTCCAAAATACCAAGAGATTTACGACTTCTATACTACTGGGGTAAAATGAAATCATGAACGATATATGCCTACGTATTTCTCACCACTGATAAGTCATATCATTCATCTTGCGCACCAATTTTCCCTTTGCCCCTGCTCGGTGGCGATTTCTCCCGATCATCAGACCGATAAAACATTTATTTTGTCCCAGTATATATTCGTGTCTGGAGCAAAGTACTTGGAAATGTGAATTTTGTGTATATTATTTTTGAGTGAAAATTTATGAAATAATGTTTTCATAGGCGTGGTAAATGGTTATTTTAAGCACGGTTAAGTGTGGGAAAGTTTATATTTTAGTTTATATTAATGGTTTTCATGTCGAAAACGTACAGAATTTTGACTATTTTGTCAAATTAAATGTGATGGTAAACACACTATCAACATGTTAATGTTGTCGTTAATTCCAAGACGTCCAGGTGCGAGGTGGCTACAGTTTTCTTATTATGCTGCGTTTAATCTCTTCAAATAACAAACTGCATTTACTCTACAATGTTGTTACATATCAGCTGTTTATAACTACAATAAATAAGTTTATTGAATTCACTTACCTGTGCTCACACAGATATTCTCAATATTTTCACACGTAATCTCTTGAAAAAAACACCCCGTGTTTTCGGTAAAATGTTGTGCTGTGCCATGTGTTTAGAATTATGACATTTAATGTTATTGACTCATCTGAGCACACACCAACTGACTATATATATACAAGTATGAAAGGGAGATATATACCGGTAGTTTTGTCAGATTATGTTCTCTGGACTTTAATGATAACTTTATTGGGTCAATACAAAATTTTATGAATGCGTGCTGAAAGTACATTAAAAATACCATATGAATCACCAAGACCATTCACAATTTATTTACGATATAATTTTCACAATATTTCACATTTCAATTACTCGTACAGAGTACTATGAACTTTCGGGTTGAAACAGTTACCGAATTCGAAGGTCGTTTAGTGAACAATCACCGATATCTTTAATAAATCCACGTGCTAAAACTCACACTTACTAGCAATTCTTCTTCGCAGTGACATGGTTGAAAATGTAGTGTAGAGTAAATGTTGAGCGCCCAACAATTCGAATCTGTGAAATCTTAGAATAAATTCGAAAGTGCCGTGTGGTGGACGTTCAAATAGGACAGCAGAATCAAATATCGCTTTAAATAAGACTGGTTAGATAATGTAAAGAATAGTTACTAATAATAATAACTAACTTCCTGTCACCAGATTCAGCGCAAACATAAGAATCAGCGGGTGCAGATATTAAAAGAGAAAGCGCTTTCATAAACTAACCGTCTATAACAATACAAACATCACACGTTTGCATTTCTTAAACTCTTACGGGGAAATGTACTAAATGTAGTAAAAACAACGACAAAATCTTCGCCTCTTTATCTCAGAAGAGAAACAGGCTGTTTGGCAGCTTGAACTAATTTTGACTCGCGTACAAACATTTTGTAGGAGTCATACTCGCGATGTCAAACCTGTCACTTTCCATAAATCCACACAGACTAACAGGTTCATTCAAGTTGATATCTACGTCTGTGTGACTGGGAGACTGTCTGTGAACAAGTGCATGTGATTTCAGTTCCGATAACTCCATAATCTACTGGGTGCTGCGGACAAATGGGAGGATGAAGAGCGTATGACAGGGGATGGTATGGAGGGGGGAGACACATGCTATCAATTTGTCTCAACTCCTTACACGCCATGTATACGTTCAGATAAATAGTTGGTGAATATAATATCACGCCAGGACGAAAACCGTATATATTCATATTATAATAACGATAGTCAAATTGAAACCAACTACTGAATAACACGGCAGGTTAAACCGACATGATTGTAACATAATAGTTTGAATAAATTGACAAATTATGGCACCCATGACCTGATTTAGAGATCATGGGTACAAAGACAGAACAGATAATATTTTTATATTACCAGCAGTGAATTGGACCATTGGCCGTCACGTGATATCTCGCAGTATATTATATCTCCGGCAGGTGGCTATAAATTTCGTTAAGGGGGTGGGGCGGGGGAGGGGGGGTATCTGTGTTTGGAGGGGGGGGACTCGAGGCAAGTTATAACATGATGATTGGATGGCGGTAGCTTTCAACAGACATGATCAGACTAGGGTTCCAGAAATCTTCAGAATAATTATATAATTACAGTCTTTTCATGTTGACCCGAGACCAAATGTGCTGTTCTTGCAATAGCAATTGATATAAACATGCGTATTAAAGGAGTAGATCACATTCAGTACTAAAGGTGCTGAAAAATCTTCAGTATTTAGGCTAGGATAAGACGTGGGGAGTTGATATGGAGAATTGGGGTGGAAGTAGGAGGATCTTGGGATCATCTTCCAGGTATTTGTAAGCTTGCTTTTTTATAGGAAATGAATTATTATGAATTTCTTGGGGGCACCAAAACCATAATATTCAGTCTAAGGAATATATCAATATCTTATTTATATTCACCCTATTGCGAGCTGTCTGGATACTGTTAGAAAACTCAGCATGTTTGGAAAAAAATCCAGAAATCCCTCTAATATAGTTCCATAAGCCCATGAACGTGAGCTACTCTCTTAATACTGTGGAAGTGGTGCAACGGTCTAATCGTTTCAGCGTAAAACTATCCGAAAATCGTGTGTGATCTCCCAAAATTCTATATTTTGAATCTATACTAAGTTGATAACCTTCAAACTGAATATAAAAAATATGATATGGAACTCAGTCTACGCCGGAGAGTCGGCCTATAATTAGGTATGACTGACATGAAGGCACAAGTTCTTTTAAGGCATGATAATGACTTGGTTGATAACAATCCGCCTATTGCACAATATTGAGATAACAAAGGAGAGCCTGTCTGTACAGTATCCCGTGACTTCAACTGATCAGATTCTGGTTCATTTTTAGCTGGCGATTCCTGACACAATTTTACTATATTTTCCCAGTATTCAGTGAAAGTGTAATTATGCTTAGAATAATATATATTTCATCAAATACTACATAAAAATAAACCATCTATCACAAGTGCAAATGATTGTCCTGAGTTATAAGATAGGGCAAAGTGAAATTATACGCACCAGTAGCTGAACATCTGTAGGGCAACCGCCACTCTATAGGCGATTATCTTAGGACGTATTCCACCTGATAAATTTCTCCAGGACAAAACAGTTATATAGGTGCTCAAAATACTACCAAACAAAGGAAATATTCAAACGTTCTTCACTTCTATCGTAAACACGGAACGTGGCTAATTGAATGGCAAGATTATGAGCTATTTGTGTGTAGTTCCATTTCTTTTCATTAAATCTCATATAGCACATGGTTTGTAGGATCCCAGGATTGTGAAAGGATAGCACAACGTAGGATGAAGACATTCTGAAATAATAATACAGCATGAGCTTGAATGTATATAATACGTATTCCACCGGATAAATGCATGAATATATATTTAACCGTTAGTAAATGTACATGCGCAAAGATACAAAACTTGTTAAGCATGAAAAGGAAGTTGCGATACAATAACGAGGTGTGTAATACTATATTAATTTACATGTGTATTTATATAATGGCCCTGAGCAGGACACTTATTTCCTCACCCTGAAAGGTCGAAAACATGAATTTCCACATGACATATTATGTTTTCATTAAATCAGTTCAAACTCCATTTTACTTCAATTTTCTGACTGTAAAAAAAAAAAAAAAATAGAACAAAATGACATTTTTTATAGTAGTGGGGATTTTCCGGGGAAAAATTGTACTGGGGACGGGGAATTTATCTGGGGGAAATTATCCGGTGGAAATTTATCCGGGAAGAAATTGTACTGGGATGGAATATGTCTGCGTCCTTTCAGTATGTATTGTGGTCTGATATAGTATTAAGTTACATAGTATATTATAACGTTTCTGAGAAAAAAAGGTTGTCGAATCAAGTAATTAAGCTCATTCCCAATATATTGCATTGCCATAGCGAATCGTCTTTCGCAAAAATCAGCTGTTTTTTGTCTAATTAGTGCATGTCCTCATTATACATGCGATCATTTTCGTATTTGTACCATGAGAATATTTACACTCGTTTTCTTTTTAATATTGTGAATATGCACAGCTGATTAATGTTATACACTATTTCGAGAAATAGAATCAAATGTCACACAGATTTGAGGCAGCGGAACATGTGAGCCAAATATTGAACCAAAATGGTTTTGAGCCAACCAAATTAGTTATCAGTGCTACCAATATCTACTCTATGGATCACAAATGTTCGCTGGTTAGATGTTAAACCAAGCCAATCGTTTGTTTATGCAGCATTGATTTGTTCCTTCCAATCATATATTGATCATTTGCCTCGTTTTGCTGTATCCTATCCCAAGAGTGATTTGGTGATGTGCCTTGCCCTGATGTCATCACAACATTAGCTCTTGCCCGAAACCTATGGGGTCGGAGTAATACATTAATGTGAAATCTCTTATCATTTCTGAGGGTATGGGTGATAATGCGAAGGGAATGGGAGGGTAGATGATGTCACGTCTGGTCGAAGTCACGTCCGGGACAAAGGTCATGGTCGGTGAAGGGGTTACTCCCATGACTAAACTTCCAATATAAACCTTGCCAGTCTGACCCTACCAATGCTATTCGTAGTCTACACCACGGGGACTTCAAGTCGACATACGGTACGGCCGGTTTGGATCAAACATTGTCCCTATCTCACCCAAACACGTACCGGTGCACACGTACCGGTAATGTTGCCCAACTGTGCATGCGTATCATGCTGTCACTCCCAGGCCAAACCATACCACTCGTAGTTTAAACCACGTAGGCTTCAATATAACAACATGTAAATTGTATTTGGACCAAGATTGGTCTCTAGGTCGCGCATCCCAAAATGTCCGCTTTCGCAACGAAAACTTCCACTGTGCATGCGCATACTGACGTAATTTGCGCCCTGAACCGCCCCCATGCAGTCGCAGTCTTCATGCCGAGTCCTCCATGATGAGCCATGATCCCGCCACGACCCATGTAGACCATGCAGAGTCCATGTAAACCAACTTGACCGGGTTAGTTTTAGGTGTAAATCCTTATTCTGCATTTAATTTTTTCCAGAAGAAATCCTAGTTGTGTATCTACCCACGTATCACATGGTCGATCTCGACGAGCACTTCAAGTCGGAACTCAGCCCGACCCCTTAGGACCCCATATTGGCCCACCTGGACCCATTTGAGTGCGTGTCCAGTTTTACATCCACCTTAATCAGTCACGTGACCTCTTCTCTATTTTGCACACTGACATGGCAACTCCTTCACCGACCATGGCCTTTGACCCCGACGTGATCTCTAACGGACGCGACGTTATCCGCCCTCCGCATTCCGTCCGCAATTACCCCCCCCCCCCCTCCCAACCTTAAAAATGATAAGCGATTTCACCTTAATATACTACTGGACTGTAGGTTCATATAAATTCTTGTCACTACACTAGCAGCTTCTCTCGCCGCGTTTATATGTTGCGTTTAACTAATACAATCAATTCATAGACAGATGGAAATAATAAATAATCTATTCTGAGTAATGCTGAATGGGTTGAATGTGAATACCGAAAGAAACAATTATATTCATGATTCATGGACGAGGAAACACCTGTACGGGCGATGTCATTTCATCGTCACAACTGAGGTTTATCAGCGGCCTAGACGCTGTCTCTTGCTATCCCATTAAAGTCTACGTTCACCAAGACCATCACTGCTATGCGCCGATATGACTATCAGAAAATCACATAAAGCGACCTCCCACATCTCTGAGACCACACTGGAATACATACGTCGAACAAATATGGTAAACAATCCGGATTCAGGCGGAATTAGTCACTTTAGCTTTGCATATAAATTTCTTAAAAAATAGCATGAAGTCTAAATATTCATGCTACTACATCAACCGGATATACCCGATCGTTATCCTTCACTCTCTTTCTCCAACGGATCGGAGTCATTAAATCTAAGCCGGAATCACGAGAATCCTCGAATAGCATGTATTTGTATTACTGTTCGTGTATTCCAATGCATTCACATATAATAAACTCGAATGCTACGAGATAAATTGGGATACACATATGTTAATAACCTTCTTTTGTTTAAGCGCAGTAATCCGTAATTTCGAGCCCTCAGTAGCAGCGCGGTAGCAGTGCGGTGGCAATGCGGTAGCAATGCGGTGACAACGCGGTACCAACGCAGCAGCAACGCAGCAGCGATGCGGTAGAGGCACAGTAGTAGCACCTTAATTACCGCGGTAGAGTGACATTTAATGAGAGCGGTACTGTAGGTCCACACGGACGTGTTCTACTGAACCAGAAACCCATGACTGTATCGAATGACCCTTCAAATGTTATGGCAGGCAAAGTACGTCAATAAAAAATATTGCTGTAATTGACGATATGAAGTAATGTTAAACGTCGCAATGCTCAAATGCATAAATTGAGCGGTCTCGCTCTCACTCGGAAAATTTAACTATTTTCCAGTTATTCTAAATGTTGCAATAAATAGCCTTTACTTTATTTAGTTCACTAAGTAAAACAGCTGTATATGGCTAGCCTTTAGCTCTCCCGAAGATTCATATTCGGTATATTTAATTAGAGAATCGAATGGAATTTCTAGCAACTAAAGAGGGTGTGCGTTAAATATCGGCACGCTCTTCATGCGGACGTGTTCAACTGTTCCTGCATGCCATCGAGCGGCACTTCTTTAGCAAAGAAGACAAGTATGCGAGAAAAATAGTCAATTGTGCCTTCAGATTACTATCACATTTCTATAATTTACGCCGACACTCCATTTCTTTCTGACACTCCACGTATACATGCATTTATCTAATCCCAGCATTTCTGCGAAAGTAGATTTAAATCTCGTGATTACTGATTACCAATTAATGGTCCCTGTCATACACAATTGTGATAATGTGGCAGCGACGATTCCGTCCTGCCAACATGGCCAATGTCAATTACGATGTCCGTACAATAAATGCGGGTTGTTCAAATGTATTATGTGGTATCTTCGACCACGTCGATCCATTATAAGTTGCGAGAGCGAGTAATGCATGTTGACCAGTACTTCATTGTTAACCCTATCATTATGCGGTACGACAAAAAAAAAATGAAAGGTGACCCTGCGTGACTTTTTAGTTTTGAGGTTATTTGCATAACCCCTCGAGTAGAGGATCATGGGTAAATGCAATATGGCGTCCATATGGGTTACCAGAAAATTGATGTTTTCGTCATTTTTCTCCAAAATTTAGGCTTTCCTTCGAATAAAATTGAACAAAATCTATTTCACTCCCATCAGACTATTATTTACTAATTTATCAAACAGTTTCCATGCGAACGTAACTTACAAACTGGCTTCCGGGTGTGTAGCCGAAAAAGTATAATTATTATAATTGGTTATAATTGTTAAATTTAAATGTTAAATACCCTAATTTCAGAAAACCAATCC
>JAVTVY010038609.1:0-17246 GCA_036873755.1 Hanleya hanleyi | reverse complement strand
TTTGTCGGCTGTCAACTGGTCGGCTAAATAATATATATATATTGCCTACATTTTGGTTGTCCAATACATGATTCTGATTGCTCAGTTGACAGCTTGGGGCATTATCAGTCATGCGAGCCACATTCATGGCGATACCATGGTGTTGTCGCTGCCATATACTATAGTATTCATGGCGAAGCCATGGTGTTGTCACTGCGACAATAGTAATCCGATTTCCTTCAATCCTTTTGAATTGAGTTAATAATTTATATATCCTGTCTGTTTTCTCCCTTCTCTTGGATCAGTTTAGGAAATTAAGCTATGAAATTTAATTGAATGGGAACTTGCCTATGTTCATCCTTGAGGGGTCTGAATGATAGACTGAAGGTTGTTCATGATGTTGAGCGAGTGAGTTAAAATTTTGATGCAGTTTACCATCTCGAGACGGGCTATTTCCTGTTTGTATTTCAACTCGGAGTTATTGACTCCTCGATGTGGTCGAGTTTAAAATCTAGTTTGTATTCTGTGTTGTATTCCTCCAGGCACGGAAAACTGTGTTAATTTAAGCACAGGTGGCCTGACTTTGTTTTCCGGGCACAATTGATAATTGATTCCCCCCCCCCAGACCCCACCCTGGGTTTCTTTAGTGCCATATTCATAATTAGTTGTAAATTGAAATAGTGCAAGATTAATAGAGAAGTTGCAACAACGTGTTGACTGTGTGGTGACACGTGTTGCACTTGTTCTAGAGATGGGTCTTGTTCTTTTTCTTTTTTCCTAATGGATATGGCTGATTAGGCACAATTGATTTGGTTCATCAAAGTGTTTCGTCAGTATGAACTCGAATCTGCACATGTTTAAACATTTGTTTTCATTCACTGAATGTGGGTAGTTGACATTGCGTTTCATTTTTCGTGTCCAATTTGGTGTTCCCTAGGGGACATAACGAGGTACACGGTCTTTCTTCTGCAACTGAGTGTGAGGAGTTGACACTGCTATTTATTTTGGTGTAAGATTTGGTGTTTTGTAGTGGACATACCAATGTGGGCTGTCTTTCATTTGCTTCAGTGAGTTTCTAGAAGGAAACTCACTGAAAGTCTTTGATATATTTGAATTTATTTGACTAGATTTTGATTGGGTATTCGTTATTTTTTTTGGACTTGTTTGCATATACCGTATATCGTTCCACTTTTGTTAACATGGCAAATTTAGGGCCCATTGATGTGTCAGTGGCTACAGCGGAAGTACTGCAAAAATTGAAAGGGGTGGGGAGTAGTCGAAGTGCACGTGTGGTAGCCTTACAGGAAGAGGGCAGGTTGGTTAATTTTAAGCATTTTATGCAGGCGGCTCAGTTTAGTGCCGGGCATATAGCCGATCTAGTGCTAGAGGGGCAGATTATAGGTTTAGACTTGTCGGGAAGTCCGGAATACATTAATGCTTTGGTTGACCGTCGTTTTGAAGAAATCATTGGATTATGGAAAGTTGGAATAACGGGCCATGTAGATGCATTGGATGTAGAAATGGACCAGTTGCATGATAATATCAAGGAATATGAGCTTCATTTGGGACAATTGGATGAAAAGATAGATAATTATGGACGCCAATTGACCCAAGTGGATACTAAAGTAGGACAAGTGGAAACTAAAGTAGGACAAGTGGATGTTAAAGTTGACCAACTAGGTCAACAAGTAAACACTCAAATAGGTCAAGTTGGTGGTAAGTTGAAGCAAGTTGATGATAAGATGGAACAAGTAGGTTTAGATATGAGGACTGCTGTTACATTGCTTAGCGCTCCAAGCAGGGAAGGGTCAGAGATTTCATCACATGCTACGTCTGAACAGACAACGGGGGACGCTGGTCAGGCGGACCCAACTCCTGTTGTTGTAAATAATAGACCTGAACAATTGATTGAGGGTGAGGGAGACACTGCAAATCAACTGAATGCAGCCCCGGTTCATCAAAATGAACCACATGTTCAAGTGAATGCACCAGCTGCCCTTCCCGACCCCCCATGTCCACTAGATCTAAATGGAACAGCAGGACTGGACGCTGGTCTGGCTAGGGATGTAAATAATGTATTTCATCAGTTGCAGCCCAGTGGCCACACTTCAGCTCCGAACTTCCAATGCCCAGTAAATAGGAATGAGTTGTTTTTAGACAATGCTATGGTAGGGGAACAATATCTTCAAGGGGATATAGATAATGGGAATCTGGCCGATGTGTCCGCTACTGATACCGAGGGGGAGGTTGAGGCCTCTCCTAATAAATGTAGCGAATGCTCGTCCAGATCGAGATTAACCGAACGACATGTATCCCGAGAACGCTACCGTAGCCAAAGTCCCCGGCTTCCCAAGACTTTAGTGTTTTCAGGGACCAGAGGGGGCTTGGTTCCATTTAGGGTTAAATTTAAGTTGGAAGCTGAAAGTAGAAAGTGGGACAAAGACCAGTGTCTTAAGAAATTAACGGACTGTACTCATGGCGATGCCATGGTGTTTTACAGTTATCAATCGGAGGCAGTCAAAGCCTTGTTTGATATGCTCCTCAAAGCAATGGAATGCCATTATAATAGTAGGGAACCTCCGCGTGCATTTAGGCAGCGTTTGCAAGCGGAAGTGCAGGGCCCCGAGGATACTTTAGAGGAGTTTGCTTTTAGATGCGCTAGGTTGGCAAGGGACGGGTATCCGAAGGCACCGGAAAAGATTATTGAGTCAGTAGCGGTGGAACATTTTCTCAGGGGATGCAGGGAAATACTGGCTGTGAGATTTGCTATGGAAAAGAGCCCCACAACAATCTCGGAAGCCTTGCGTTATGTGAACTCCTCACGATATAATCTGAGGGAGTTGAATTTTCAGACGGTTACATGTATAACTGTTAATGTTGATTCAGTGGGGGAGGCTTTTCCTGATGCTTGTAAGGCAGAAGGGGAAGGGATAAATAAGAGGCCCCCTCGCCGTCGGTCATCGCGACCCTTTCGTCCACCGCGACTCTGTTACTCGTGCCGTAAACCCGGCCACATAAGCCGTTTTTGTCCTACTAGACATGATTTAGATGGGTGGGCTGAATTAGCAACTGCAAATGACGGGGTGGGGTCGTCCACGGGAGACGGGGCAGGTGTTAC
The DNA here is from genome assembly GCA_036873755.1 of Hanleya hanleyi. Taxonomy (NCBI): domain Eukaryota; kingdom Metazoa; phylum Mollusca; class Polyplacophora; order Lepidopleurida; family Hanleyidae; genus Hanleya; species Hanleya hanleyi. Next base: position 14,149 of record JAVTVY010038609.1, on the reverse strand, counting down.
TGAACTTACTGCAGCAGTCAGAGATGTTACACTGTCTCGTTCCCAGGGGGGGCGATGTCCGTTCCAGTTAAGGTTGGGTCTGTGCCGGTGACTGCTGTGGTAGACACGGCCGCCCAAGTCACCGTCATGAGTGAACATCTATTTGCTAGGTTGGGTCTTCAGGGGCTGTCGTCTTCGCCTATTCGGTTGACTGGTGCATTTCGAGGAATGACCAGTATGAGAATGCTAGTTCGACAGGTCCCATTATCCATCTCCGATTTTCACTGTACTGGAAATATAGTGGTGGCACCCTTGGTTGACGACCTGTTGCTAGGCTTCGACCATGGTATCCCCACCCCCACGGGATAGTGGGACTGGTATGGTGCTACATGTATGTAGGCACTATGTCGAACCAATAATTTGACTCAGAGGGTGGGGCAATGCATGGGCCATGTCCGATACGAGATCATTGGTGATGATCATAGTTACCTCCCCTGAATCGAACACATCAGTGTGGTGTGTGTGGGCCATGGGTAGGGGTCAGGACAGGGATATGTCATCCATTAAATGCCCCAAACGGTGGGGGTAATATGCTGGAGGTAATACCAAATGATTTCCTCCGGAGGGCTGGGGGGGGGGGGGATTCCTGTTGACAAGTCCATTACAGTCTTTGTTAGAGAAATCCTGATGACTGAATGACTCTAGCTGTAAGACCACCAGGCATATGACAAAGTGACAATCAACCCAAAGTTTGAAATTTGGCAACTTGTACTGATTTAACATTAATATGTTTCAGACAATCATCTTTTAGCACACTGGCAGCTGTACGCCAAAGAAGGAAAATTCAATTTTAATCACTCTTTGCCATTCAGGTAACATTTGGTAACCAATGGGCAATTGCGATGTTAAGGACTGTTGCAATGTTAATGCCCAAAATCTTGGAGCTTGCATTCATGACTTAAATGAAATTCATTCCATATTAATTAATTGGCAAATGGGATTGCATATAATACAATGATGTACTAATTTATTTCTTTATTCCTCCTTCCCTCACCCAAGTGCTGCAATTTGTTATTCAGGCTGCCTCCCCTCCCCCCTCCCCCTCCTAAACAACAAACAAATTGTATTTACCAAGAAGTTTTGTGTTATTGCCTTCATCAGTTGGGGGTATTTTAATTTTGATCCTCAGAGGGGGTTTATATTTTTTACTCTTTCTTCCGGGGGGGGGGGGAGGTTGAATTTCCGTTTCTGACGTCCCATTTTCACGATGATTCATATATTAGAGATTACCCTGAAAAAATGAAGAAAATTTTTCCAGTTAAAACTTATTCAGGTATGGTACAGTAGGTCTGCTAAGTATATTGCTTACCTCACCACTTTTGACATCTGCTTTGTAAATGTGGCCAATAAGAAATTTCCCTTATAATAGAAATGTATTACCTATGGTATACAGGTGTTCTTTTAATTTGTTGAAAAAAAAAACTTCATTCATTCATTCTCTTTCATTGAAATGCCCCAAATTTGTCAACAATTAAAAGCGAAACAATATGGGCTTGACACCCATGCTTGCATGCATGGGTCTTCTTTTGTATACTGCTTATCGCACCACCCAAACAAAAGAGCATTCCCTCATAGTACATGAAGATTACAAATCACTTTACCTGTTCGGTCGGACGTGTTTTCACTTCGCTCTGAGAAAGTTGTCTATTTCTGCGTATTTCAGCTGATATTAGCTCTGATTTTTGTGTAATATATTTTGTGAATACTTTTGGCAAATACCTGTGGTGAAAGTTTAGAATTATTTCTCAGTTTTTTGCTGTTCAGGGCGTTTTTCTGACTTAGTCAGTTTGGCCTGGTTTGGGAAGGCAGAGAGCCGCCATTACTACCGTCTCGGTCTTTGTGACCGAGAGGGTTGGTGTTTTTTTTCTCTGTCTCCCTCTTCTCTGTTTGTTCGCTGTCTGTAAATATTTCGTATTTTGCTGTTGTATATATATTTCTCCTTGTTGACTGGATCTAGTCTGAAGTTGGTTCGTTTTTCGTTCGGCTTGCCGTAGGTCGATTTGCACATAATATTTGTGTCAATCGAGGTAGGTTGGATACATGTAACATACCGAAGTTATATTGCTGTGCATTGTAGGCTTAGCCGTACAGCTGTACGCTAGCCAGCCCTCAGAGTACACGTTTGAGCGAGTCTTTTGTTCTCTGTTCTTTTGTTCGTTGGTATCACCTAGCAACGGTCCCGGTTTAGAACTGGGCTATTGTTCGGCCGAGACAAGGTTCAGAGACAGTGTATTATTGTATTGCTTGTATAGTTTTCACATTCGCCTTTAGAGTGGGGCTCCCTCAGGGGGTAGACGATGTTTACTCTGTGGGGAGGCACACTACTGAGGTTTGTGTGTGTCACTATTTGTAGTTTGTATTAAGATTCCCTTGTGGACTTTGATTTTTTTTTTTTTTTTTTTTCCACTATGGCATTTAGCAAGTTTAATAGGTCACTGAGCCTAAAACTTCACGGTCTAGAGAGAGCAGATCCGGAAGATATATATAACGCATTGAAAGACACTGTTGGATCAGGACCGAAAATTCTTAAAGGTCTAGTACAGGTATCAAATACCTTGTGGAACCTCACAGTAGCAAATGAGAATACCAAAGCTCGACTAGTGCTGGAAGGTATTCACGTTGGAGATAAATTTGGCTATTTTGAGGAAATTGATACAGGAAAATTGCTGGTAAAAATGAAAGGTCCATGCGATTTCACAGATTCTGAGATCAAACGTGCTTTTGAGTTTTATGGGGATGTTCTCTCTATACAAAGAGAGTTCTACTCGTTTGATAGACAGTTTGAATCGGGAGTAAGAAGAATTTGGATGACGAAATTCAAACGTGATCTTCCTTCTTCTATTTTGATTGGAGGTTTGAGACTTCCTGTATGGTATAACGGTCAAGTAAAAGCATGTTATACTTGTGGATCAGAAGATCACATGAACTGGAAGTGTCCTTTGAAAAATAAATGCCTGATTTGTCATCAGGAAGGACACTTTAAAAAAACCTGTCCAAAAGCCAAACAGGTTTCTGGAGATACCGTAACCAACGCCAGAAAGCGTAGTTCCTCTGGTCCTCGCTCTGCTCCACCCGCAGACGTCCGAAGAGGACTTAGCGCTGTAGACCTAGACCTGTGGAAGATTGTAGGCCCTGACGGCAAACCTATCAAACGTCATCAGAAGATAGCTGCCGCCGAGAGCAATGAGAAACCCCCAAACCGCTACGAGTGTCTCGAGGACGCGATGGATGAAGGTTGTAATTCAGAGAATGAAGATGTCGATGATGAAGATGTTAGTGAAAGTGAAGTTTGCGATGATGTAAAAGTCAAAGCAGGTGATCAGAAGCCAGGTGATCAGAAGTCAGTTTCCGATGAGTATCTGGAGTGTAGTGATCATCCGGAGTCTCAGGTGTGTACTGATCGTCCGTTAAAAGGCGAGACTTCCTTGAACCAAAGGTCGAAAGACTTGTTAGTACAAGACAGAAAGAAGTTTATAAGCAGGAAAATAAAAGACAGGAGAGAACAAATGAAACAAAATAAGAAAGGTCAAAAAAGATTACCCAAAATAAAACGTACATAATGGCTAAGCTAACCTTATATATCTTGGCTTGAGCAGTTTGTGTTTTATTGATGTTTGTACCTGTTTTAGCGCATTAGTTTACCGAGTTTTTGAATTGAGTACTATCGTCGCTATATAGCTGAAATATTGCTGAATGCGACGTTAAACCCTAATTCTCTCTCTCTCTCTCTCTCTCTCTCACTTTACCTGTTCAGTTTATAATTATATCCACCAATGGGTGTCTTCTTGCATTGAATGTTTGCCTGGGTCAACCAAACAGGTGGATAAGATCCTTTAATTCCTTGGTTCTACTAAGTAAGGTCAATTTATCTGCAATATAAATGTCAACATGTTCCATTATAAATTAGAGGAAAGTACTCAATTGTTCAGAACTGCACAGAGCAATTTGTAATTATTTGAAACAAAACAACCCATTATTGAGCATTTTTTAGGCAATTACTTGCCAATGTGGTCGGTGTGTTGGGTTTACTTAAATTACAGCCGTGTACATGTACAAGTGCACATTTTGGGCAATGACGCACACATGAAAGGGTTAATTTCTGAACCGACAACACACTGTGCAGTTTTCAATGCTGTTGAAAATTATATTTTCGGCCAGTCTATCCAATGCAACTTAATGCCATCTTATATTATATTCCCTTGCTTACCTATTTCACACAGAAAATATGATAGGCAATCGACAGATTTCTCACAATAGCTTCAAATACAATACGGGTGGTGCGCGTCGGCTGCTTTGGGCCATTTTGCAAAGAAGGGGTAATTCGGCGGTAGGGTGGACAATTGGGCCGCTTAGAAAAATAGTTCCAATATATGTAACCGTCAATTTAATCTCCCAATGAAAAAAATAACTGTATATTCCATATATTCTGTGAACAAAGGGGTTTTACTGCCTTTGTCATTTCAAGATGATGTACAGATATGTCTTAACGATGTGATCTATAAATATCTCTCCGCGTCCTCCCGCCATGTAGAAAACGAATCGAACATGCCTTTGACATCGCTCTCCAGAATTCTTGCCAAAAAAACGGTAGTGTGAATTTTAAGGGGTAAGTAACCTGTTATACCGAATTACGACGTTGTATGGATCACTAATGACCAGATGTCGTTGTCATTTACACTTTGTTTATGTTCACTCCAACAATTTCAAAATCTAATTTCGCCGATGACAGGATGAAAATCCATAATGGCGTCTACTTCCGGAATGTAGGTCATTTGCCAGGGAAGTGTTCAGGCAACTTGGGATGGCAAAGTAAACAATCGGTTGTTATGCAAAAGCGGCGTCACTTATATTTGCTAAAAATGGTAGGAACTGTATCTTGGAATATATGATATGATTTTCTCGTGTACCCAAATTTTTGTACGAGAGCCTTTTGCTTTCTATTTTCATCTCACATTCACATCGATGACGGTGGTGGTCATATTTTGAGGGTAAAGTAATCTATATTTTGTGAAAACATGACACCTCTGTGTTGGGGGGTTTCTTTAATATTCTACATTTTGTGATAGCTATGTCAGAGATCAGACAAAATGGCGGACATTGTGGTCCACACTGGTTGGGCCTTAAGAGTTAAAAGTCACATTCCAAGGTTTTCAATCACCGTTCGAGTACAGGGCGAGATGTGACATTTTTAGATTCAGAATTTGTTCACACTTCCATAATTCATCGACATCATTCTCCCAACGTCAGAGTTTGTAACCTCCAAGCCGTCGGTAAACAAGATATATGACAATAGGGGATATACAATCTGATGCCATGAGAATGATCGACATAGGCATGAAGAGTAAATGGGATATGATCCAGTAATTGCTACTTGAATCGGCAACCTACCTGTGACTTTACAGATCTAGTAACCTACCTGTGATTTCACAGATCTAGTCGGACCTCACAGACTTGTGTTTGGTCGGACCTCACAGACTTGTGTTTGGTCGGACCTCACAGACTTGTGTTTGGTCGGACCTCACAGACTTGTGTTCTGAATAAGAACTTGCATTTCCCTGAAATTTTCCCCGTTTGGGCCGTTTCTTCTATCTGAATATCACATGGTTTATCGATTTCTATCAGATGACTACGCTATTACTTCGTTGCACTAGAATATATTTTCTAATACCGCTCAAACCGATACTGGGGCCGTGTGGGCATATCATTAGTCAAAGTGTGGCTGAGATACAAATTATCGCAGGGATAATTTTGGTTATTGTTGAGTTCTATAGATATGCAGTCAGAATATTGGGCTGTGGGGTCAGATGATTTCTTGACAGTATGTCGGTATCGTTTCGTACCGCCTGTATACGTTCCGTTCAATTTATCTTTTTTAAACCAACAAAACTGATATTATATGTTGTCCATCTATGCTAAGGCCTTAAAAGATATATTCAAGATAGGAGTCGATGGACGAAAACTTCAAGCGCAAGTCTTTCAGAGGCAATTGTACGCGTACATTTCTTTATAAAATATGATTTTCTACTGATAATGAGAGCTAATAGGGGAACTGTATATGCACCAGTATTCGGTTCATTATCTGTCTCTGTTAGATTTTTGTGCTAATCTGTTCCACGGGTCGTGTAAGTGTAAATGGAAATAATGTTTTGGGAGAATCAGTGATTTAGCCGTCAGTAGAAATGGAATCCATAACCCATCTTATCCATGGAGTTGATTTTTCCATATATGATATACCTGTACATACGTAATCCTCGTTGGTATCTCTCCAATGAAGGTCAAACCTTTCTGTCGTTGTTGCAATGTTTTCATCTGTCTCTATCATATAAAAGTGACAAATTTGTATTAAATATAGTCCCTATGAAGTAATTTGTATAGATCGAAGAAAAGAATGAGAGGAAGCATAATTCAGCCGCTGTGTAATTTATCCGTCAGCGGGAATCGAACCCACAACTCCGCGAATCTTTAGAGTTATTCTTTTCATCTGAACTATGCCAGTGTGAAGGAAAACTATGTCCGGTAGTAAAGAATTCTATTTTGTAGTCCAGCTTAGATATACTTTTACAAATTGCAACTCACGTAAGTCCATGTTTTCCCAAAGTCACATTGTTTCGTGTGAAATTGGTTTTTTACAGGCCCGCTCATTTTGTAATTCTTCCATGAGTCGCCCCACTGAAGGCCAGTCCATCCATGCTCTTAGGTTCGTAATGTACCCAGCTGGTTCCATAATATGACAAGGACTATTAGCATAATTTGACATGGAATATAGTCACCTGTGGTGAAATTTGTGGACAAAGAAATAATTTTGAAAGAATTTCCATCAGCTTAGCACATTGAGAGTGCCCGAATGCTGGATGTCTTTCAGTATGGATTAAGAATACTGATCAGCGATACGGATTTGATATTTTTGGAACATCATCAGGTCTTGCCGGCATCATTGAAAACTGTTGACCGCTTCTCTCTTGCAGAAAACTAGCCTATGTTTATGTATACTATGATTGTCTTTTTGAATTTGGTGCTAATACTATACTGTCATATGGAATAAGTCTTTGGATTATCGACGCGGATATTCTTTAATATGGCTGAATTATGAATGACTGACCAGACGCTTGTAATTCCATTGTGTACAGCTTATGATCACTTTTATTTTCTTTATTTTGTTTTAAATGTTATCCTTCTGTTTCAAAATGATCGTGTGATGCAAGATATAATAATGTATTACATGTTTTGGTATATCAAGTTGACATGAGATTGTATTGCATTCATTGAATAATTCATTCATAAGTTTTCATCATTTTATATAACAAAATGTGGAACAAATCGCGAATTTAGTTGCTTTGTCACATAGGGCTGACATTAATCGTTATGTGTTTGAAAAACATTGTAGGTTGGCTATGAACAACCTTCACGCAGTAGATTTGCAAGTTGTCGTGTGTTAATTATCTCACCAATCCCCAGACAGATTACCACCCATACCACAACCAAAAATACTACTTTGTTTAAAAGCGTCCAACACAAAGTTCATCCCATGATTCATCCCTACTATTGTTTCATCCACTGTATAGAATGATACCTCATCGTTAACCAGCAAATATCAGAGAAAAACTGAATTTTTTTGGGAACGACCATCTTTAAACAAGTCCACAAAGAATGCTATGTGAAATATTAATAGGAGACGGAAAAAATTAAGGTATAATATACTGGCGTGTTTATGTTTCAAACAGAGATCACACGATGATGCACTTGGCGGATGGGGGAGGGGGGGTTGAAATCAGGACTCGAGGCGGAGACAATATTTACAGCAGGCAGACTCGATTTATTTCCGATAATCGCGAAAATAATTTCAAATTCTGCATATTTAAATGCTATAAAAAACATGTGTTGTCTGTTTAAATCATTGGTCGTTACTTTCTTGATATATCTGGAACATCATGAAGTCTTGTAGACACCATTGAAACTGTTGACTGCTTCTACTTTGCAGGAAACTAACCTGTTACATGAATTCGGTCTTTTATGGAAGATGAAATTCTTTAATGAACGTCGGCTGAATGATGTGGTATGTGATTTCACGTGTTAGGGATGGTTAGCAAGTAATGCCGAAGATAGATCAACATGCGATTAATGATTTCACGTGTAAGGGATGGTTAGCAAGTAATGCCGAAGATAGATCAACATGCGATTAATGATTTCACGTGTTAGGGATGGTTAGCAAGTAATGCCGAAGATAGATCAACATGCGATTAAATAGCAAGTGATCAAAACATAACACGAATAAGTCTCTTTTGTAATATTACAAGAAGTTTGAGGTGAGCTGGAAATGTGTTACCCCATACTCTTACAATTAGATACGTAAGAATTGAACGAAGTGTAGAACAGCATAATCTAGGTTTTCCCGTTGAAGCAGTTCCGCACTGCATTGTTGACACCGATATTTCTCAAAATTCAACATAGTTCGTCAATATGTGTTGCCATTTTAATATATCATTAAAATACACTGTGAGGAATTTAAACTAGAAACAGATTAAATTTCGACCTCAAATATTGAAACCTGAGGGATATTCACATTTGGCGATCTATTTGGTTTAAATAATATCATTTGTTTTTCAACTTTGATGGAAGTTTGTTGCCAGCCTCGAAGCTTTGAAGTTCCTGTGGCATGATTTCCGCATGCATGTGTAACATAATCGACATCGGATAAACCAGCACTCGTATGTAAAAATATTAATGTCTAGGAATGATGTGATGTTTGTAATGTCATATTGAAAATGGTATGGTGCCTAGTGCCTTTGAAAAAAGATAATATACTACCTGCGAACCTGTGCCGATTCCTCGTCATCACATCGTCATCAAACCTTGACTCGAACCTGTGCCGATTCCTCGTCTTCTTACCGTCTGCAAACCATGCGATTGACCCTGAGCCTTTTCATTGTCGTTCTGGCCTGTGCTAAGATAATGAGTACCCGCGCTTGAACCTGAACCTGTGGTCATTTGAGAACGCCTTGATGACATCACAACGTGAGCTGGAAACTGGGACAATTTCTCATCGTAATGACATCACTAAAACCTGAGATCGAAGGTGTGGACGTCATCGTATTGTGAATTGTAGCAATTTAAGCGTTGAATGAGATGTATCGTCGTGTCTCTGTTAGGAGTCTATGTATCAGTGCAGAGTTTCACCGCTTTTATACGATATTTAGATGAGAATTTAGAACCTGTGCTTGAACCCATACTCATATTCGCAAGATCCTCCTGACATGAAGTGTGCCTGTGCTCAAACGTGAACCTGTGATCAATCAAAAACCTGGGCTGGAACCTGTTGTCTTTTTTTATAATCATGATATAATTAAACGTGGGTTGTAAGGTGTGGCATCAATATGTCATAATGACGTCATCGTGTTATAATATTTCACAGGTAGCAGTCCTTGTATATCGGAGGACAAATATTGCGAGATGTATATATGGGGGGGGGGGGCACTGGAGGTCATATTGGGTCTAAGTATACACTCTAACCTCAGAAGGTGTAAAAAAGGTGTAAAAAGGGTGTAAATCAAACGTTTACACCTTCTGGGTTCATGTTTAAACCCTAATTCTCTCTCTCTCTCTCTCTCTCTCCCTTAGGAGGTGTAAATAAGGTGTAGAAAAGGTGCAAATGTATGAAGATTGCTTCCAACCCTGCTTTTACACCCGTAAAGGTGTAAATTTATTGGAAGGTGTTAAAAAGGTGTAAATACTTAATTTTCCATACACATTTGGATCTTAATTTCTATGTTGCAGAAATGTATTTCCTTGTCATGCTTTCGGTAAACCATCAACATTTTCAAGCACCCCAACTTTTTATACAAAACTAAATCAATGGATCTAACAATTTGATCAGTCTCTCCAACATTTGAGCAAAAATTCTGAAGGAAATATTACAAAAAAACGAGCTGCAGACCATAAGAGTCAATCCCCCCCGTCAGTTTCACGAGGGAGTGAATATTGAACAGCCGCTCAAGTGTTTTCGCTCAAGGTTGGGCTCAACACTACAGAGTGGGAGGGGGGGGGACGTTCTGAGGTTTTGAATATCAACATTATAGTCAATGTTATGTATCATGCAGAGTCGACAAAAGCATGTTGTTTGTCGACCAATGTAAGAAGTTATCAGATCGATATCTACAGTGCTGATAACTGCTCAGCTATCAGATAAAGTGATTTTGAACTTCATTCCAATGGGGGATTTGCACAATAAGCAGTGAATAAAACGGAAATTGTAAAATTATGGGCTTTGATTGATCCACTGAGACAGGAAGGTGTGAAAGAGACTTAACGGTTCGAAGTGATAATCATGACAGCTTGTTGTGCATATGTTATCCATTAACAATTGCGCGATTATCGTCACAAATTATTACTTGATAAAGCAATGGTTACCATTCTCTCCGACCCCTTTTGACACACCAAAATCATAATCCGCGGCCTGCCTTTGTCTCATATCCCTTTGACGCTAACGCCAAGCTTTGGTTAAATTGTACACATCGGTGATGATTCTATTGCTCAATTAGTTTTTAGTTTATTCTGCCAATGCCTAACAATATATTCATCGCTTCTATTGTTCATTAATTTGTAAATAAGCATGGCTCCGCTTCTCATGCTGTTATTTATTTTAATATTTAGCACTGCAAAAGATCTTAAATTAACAACATGTACCCTGAAGTTTAAATAAAATATTGAGTTGATGGGCCGCGAAATCCGTATGGGAAGCGGCTCTTAAACTACAATTTCAGTCAATCATGCTGTCCACCATTTCCAATATATGCACACGCGATATTACTTCCAAACAAACATATATTAGGATAAATTACGTACAGCCGGGTTTTTTTCACGTCGCTCGTTCGGTGCTGTTTTGTCCATTAAAGTGGACTTTCTGCGAGATGGCGACTTGCCCGCTGTTGATCGGGGAGAACCGAAAGAAAATCGCTTTACCTTTTGCAACTCCCAGCCTGTCGGACCTTGAAGATCATATTTCACAGAATGCTACCTTAGCTGATCTAATTGGCATTAACGACGTAACCTTCCAGGTAAATATGCCATTTTTTCATATTTGTACAATATAATTGCCCCTGTGAACCCAGGTCGGAGCAGGGAGATGCATGTAAATATGTATGTATTTAGAGGTTGAAGAAAATGTTACATCTTACAGACAATTTATAACGGAGAATATATTTTTATACTGTCGGAACAGATGATCGAAACATAGTTCAACTATGCTAAAAATGTGACTCGATTGAGTATTTTCTGTTGCTCTCGGTATTTCATTCAACTTTTGCCGACAGAACCGAACAAGCTCGAAACTTTGTCGAATCAACACACACGCGGGAAAATACGGTGCTATGATAACATACACTTTTGCGAAATTTGATTAATATAATCTGCTCAGAGATATTGTTTTACCCAATCAACTTAGTGACGCTTGAAAATATAGAAATTCTATTTAAATCTCATCAATAATAGGCCCCTATATGAGAGAAAAACGAGTCAGAACTGGTTAGCCTGGTGCCCTGATTATGGAGGTGCTTGTTACCCTATACCATAGTGTTCGGGAACCAGATTATAAATGATACTAGTCAATGCGCATGCTCACAAGGATCACGTGGGAGAAAATGGAGGGCGGTTTGATTTTCTTCGAGAAGGCTTGTTTCAAACTTTGCGAAATCGTGTCGATTTAGCCCACTATAGTCACACATATTTGTAAGTATTATCTTCATTAGATAGGAGTGCAACTACCTCGAACACGTCACTGTTGAAAATGAAATGTGCTCCAAAATGTTCAGCTCGCATAAAACTGGGAGTTCATTCAATGAATGCGAATCCAAAATGGCGGCATAAATTTGTTCAGTGATAGCTTTGCTCAGTTCAATGCAGTACTTATACTGAATTTTAGTACGCAGTGGAATAGGAATAGTTAAAAACGCCCAGCCACTTGGAACGTTTGGGATATTTTGAGGTACTATTTACCCTTACTATTTACCCATATAATTTTACTAATATGAAACCAGAATTATATGATGTTTAAAAAGAGCCGGGCTGGACTGGATGATCGGTTCTTGTAGGTTCTCTTCAACCCCTACGACTTAGTTTCGTGGGTATATGACGGCTTATTTTCGTGGCTATATGAGACAGATGACTGATAAATTGTTTGCCACTTAGTTAAATGTGATTTATTTATTTTCCAGTTGTATGATGCTGATTTTGAAGAGTTCATGGACATCGAGCACCACGAGGAGATACAGGAAAAGTTCGAAATCCAGATATTACAGCATACGACAACAGATTGAGCATTTCACAATGTCCCAGAGCGTACTGATAAGAAGGTATCAACGATTCGTGTTCTCTTGTTTGGGGGTGAATCACTGTTATTCACATACCATGAAAATATAATAATTAATTATGGCAGAACTAATGAAATAACCTAGTATTGTGAAATCTGACCGGAACCTTTGCTAATTTTAATAAGTCTTATAATTATTATTCACTTCTGGTTTTGTAGCTACACTGTGATCAATCGTTCCAGTTCAATGAATATGTGGATACATGTATATTTGATTCACCCTGTTTCTATGCGGACTACGCAGGATATAGCCAGTTACTTATGTGCGTCTTTAAATCGCAGTTGAAAAATTAATATTTTTCTCCATTTCAGGAGAGCACAGGCACTGGTCCAAGTGACACCGTGGAAATGCATTTTCAACATGAACTATCAACTATGTAAGTCAACTTTCTTACAGTCTGATTACCGTAGTTTTGTTTCTTTTCCAAAGAATGTAAATTTTGATTCAGTTACATGAGCTGGGTTCGACGGGTGTCACTAAATAAGAGACCGATACAGACCGATAATTATACAGGACAGACCTATACTAGATTACGGCCTCTAGAAGACATAATTGGTAGTTTGTGGTATTTTCTTGTGAAAACAGCTGTTGAAAGCGTAAAACGGTGTGGCAATCAGCTTCCCGCTAGGCCCTACGGGAAGCGGCACACGGCCGATTCGCCCACCTGTGTCGTCTAGCACCTTCCACGCACTCCCAGCGGACCGGTTCGGCAGGTGTGTTTATGCAAGAGCAGTAGTTACTGCGACAGATTCCACGAATTGGAACAAAGAGCTCGCTTTTCATGAGCATCAGTGATACCATTATTAATATTAATATAATTAATATTATTAATATATTAGTATTATTATTAATATGACCCAATACTGTATGAAATTTATCAGACACGAAATGACAAATTACGGTACATGAAGCGACAGAAGGCAATAAAAATCTATATTTATGGGCGGAGAATGGCACATTTCTATTTCACAGTTAGGGCAGTACAGTAAGAAAAAAAGAAAGTCAAAAACCTGAACAAAAGATCCATCCGTTTCATTCCCACCTACCACCCAGAGATGAAATATATAAGGAAAATCCTGTTGAAATATTGACATTTTATCAAATCATGTGAATCACACACAGCGAAAGTCTGGGAAAACCCAGTAATTGCATACAGAAGGAGGAAGAATTTGAAAGAAATGTTAAAGAAATCAAAACAACGAACATTGTGAATTGATACGTTATTTTACTGAAATAACTCGAATAAACCCGAAACACTTGTTTCATTCAACTTTATTTGTGTTCAATATGCTCCTATAATATCAAGTATGTGTAACTCGCTGGGCGAGTCTGGCGGGCGAATTGATCGTGCGATTCGGCCGTGCGACGCGCTTCCTATCGTAACGGGCGCAGCTAAATGCGATACCGTTTTGCGCTATAAACGATCGTTTTTTATGAGAAAATCCCACAAAGTACCAATTATGTATTCTCAAAGTCGTAATCAATTATACTTAGGTATCGGTCTGTATGTTTTTAGTACCGGTCTGTATCGGAAGGCAATGAGGGTGCCCGGGTTCGACTACTGTGTTGGGATTGACATTTTAAAACATATATTTATAATTTGTTTCTGTGTATATTCCCAGTTAACAAAAATGGAACTTTAATGCATCAAGTGATGAGTAACATTTACATTGTGGGATTAGTTTATCAGCTGTGGTTCTTACTGATTGTAGGATCGGGCCTAGCAGCAGAACACCTACTCTGGAGGT